>JAPPVO010001004.1:0-29584 GCA_030407325.1 Camellia japonica | reverse complement strand
TATTTTAAATAAATTAAACTTTCTTTCACTCTAATTTTTCTTTAACCGAATTGTTGGCAAACTTCGCTCATAATAAAAACTTGGTTCAATAAATAAGTTTAAACTAGACGGTTGGAATAATTTAACAAACGAATCACACTCGAATAAGTTTAGTTTGTTTGTCATTTATTTAAAAATTAAAATAACTATATTATTTATATATATTAAATAATATAAAATATAAAAAATAACCACCTTGCTTGTTTCCATTTTTCAAAACACACTTTTCAGAAAATTCTACTTTCTTATTTTTCGTATTTTTTGTTTTTACTGAATTTTTTTAATATTTTAAGCATTTTTTTTTACTTTTTTGACACACCTAACAAAAATACACCTAAAAAGTAAAAAAATTGTAAAAAAAATCTTTTAAAAATTCACTAAATACCAAAAATACAAGAATTCAGTACATTTTTTGTATTTTTATGTATTTATTAATTTTTTAAAATATTTTTTCACAAATTTTTTACTTTTTAGATACATCTAAGTAAGCTGCATCTAAAAAAGTAAAAAAATGTTCAAAATTTTAAAAATATTCACTAAAAACAAAAAAACACGAAAAATCAAAAAAGTCAGTTTTTAAAAAACTTAATTCAGAAAACTCAAAGCAAACACACTGAATAAGATTAATATATTATTTATACACTAAAATGATATAAATATATTATTTTATATTAACACAAAAATATTATTTTAATATTTAAAGATATAAATAATGGCTAAAAAATATTTCATTACCAAGCTTGAGCGCTTGAGATTGATTTAATAAGCCAAGGTCGAACTCAAGCTGGATTAATTATTGAGCCGAACTCGAGCTCAATAGACAAATGAGCTAAGCTCGAGTTTGCAAAATTCGACTTGACTCAATTCGTTTGTAGTTCTAGTGATGGCCCATCTATCTCGCTCATTCTAACTTGATATATATCTTTAAGGAATTGATAAATATTTGACGCATACCATTGGATTTGTTTAATTTTCAATTTGAGCATGGGATGAGAAATTTTACCCTAACTCGATTAGTCTGTGTATAAAATATGACTTAAATTTTATGTTATTTAGTTACATAATACATTAGAAAAATAAAAAAAATAAAAAATGTATACATGTTTTTTCTTTTTCATGAATAAATTCAAATATTTGTTAAAAGGTTTAAGCTCATTTTTAGTATTTGATTTTGTCAATAGCCAAACTTCAAATAATAATTAAAAAGCCTCAATTTATTGAATATCCCTCCAAAATTAATATATATATGCATATATATTAAATTAATTGGACTGACTTAGAATTTAAACATTCCTTTAAAGCTGAACTCCAAATGCCAACATTTGGTCTATTATTATGTCAAGCCAGACTTCAAATGACATATATGCTAGAGGAATGATTGAAAAGCCCTATTAGAAGATGGGTGCACCAATAAGTTTTATTGACTTTTTCACTAGAGGAAAATACACATTCGGTGAGTAAAACTACTGACTAAAAAATATTTAGTTGCCAAAGATATGTACTTTAGCTACTAAAAAACATTTGGTTGGCAAAGGTACAAACTTTAGCTACTAAAAAAAATTTAGTCGACAAAGATGCAATCTTTAGCTACTAAAAATAATTTAGTCGGTATTTATTTTATTTTTGGCAACTAATTGAGTTTTAGTCATTGAACATAGGGTGTTGGGTGACTAAAAAATAAATTTGGTCCATAAATGTACAATCTTTAGCTACTAAAATATTTGTAGTTGATATTCATCAAATAGTGTCCCAAGCTTGATCTGGAGCTAGGGATTTGTTTTATTTGTCAGGATGTGATTTGTTTTATTTGTTCTGCTTTCTTCGATTTACATTTGATTACTCTTGATTTGTTTTGTTTTATTTAACTTGTAAAGTATTTGACTTCAATATTTGAGTTGCTTGTAGGGCAAGGAGTTCTTCAGGACCCATCGGGACACCAAGAAAAAGGATTGGAAAAAGCATGAAGATCTGGTAAGTTTATTTGGAACTCTAAGTCTGTTTGCTTCTTAAGATTTTTTTTTTTTCTCATTCTTCTGTGAAATATTGAATACTTTTTTGTCTAAAAAATGTCTTTGTTCCAGTTGCTTAGTTTTCTTGGAAGTACATTCTCAAGAGGAGAACTCAAAAATTGCAAAGAACATTCTAAATCAAAAGGTTTGCAACCTTGGTGTTAATGAGTTTCGTCAAAACAATATAGTGGAGCTTCTGAACCTGGTCTGTTTTTTTTTTTTTTTTTGCCCTGTTGGTTGCTTGAGTTTATGCTACTAAGAGGCTAAATTTGTTGCTTTGATTATTTTCTTTCCACAATTCCTCTCTATTTGGGTAGGTCTACTGTCCAAAGTAAATTATTCAAAGATGTTTGTTGACCAAGGTTGCAGAATTAGATGAGTTTGAATGAGGTTATGGCTTAATTAATTCTGATAAAATTAATTTTTTTAAACATGAATTGGGTTAATTTAAAAGTAATTGAAGTTTTAAAATTCAATTGTGAAAAATCTAAAAATCCCGAAAATATTGATTTGTGATTGTATATATCAATTTTCAACAATAAATAACAATCCCAATCAAACAATCAAAGACGAATCGACACAACGATTTAATGTGGAAAAATCATAATTGGAGCACCTCCAATTGTAATAAAAAAAAATCACGAGCCAAAGCCACAAAACAATCCACTAAGAAGACAAAAATAAATTACATAAGTGTACTCTCAATTACTTGGTGAATCCATGCCCAAATTGAACGGACTCCAATGTGTCTCTTCCAACACCGTCTTCATCTCGGAATTGTCTTGTCCAATGTTGAATCCACAACGCCGATGTCGAATCATGACAATGAGTCACTCCGGAATCCACCAACCCTTCAGGCCCAAATTCCCCAAAATTCACCGAAAAACAACTCTCTTTTTTGTATTGAATAAACAAAACAATCTCCTTTGATATAATCCACTCAATTCATGATTTAAACTCTCACATATATCAAAGGAAACAAGTAAAGAAGCTCTAGATGAAAACCCTAATACCCAAGAAGAAGATCTGGAAACCGTACCCTAAATTCTGATTGAAATGCAACTCTATAGCAAACAGATCTGCCATCACCGCTCGAGCGCATGAATGGCCGCTCGAGCGGGGTCACTTAAACGCGTGTTTCTAACAAGGGTCTACACTCGAGCGCAAAAAAGTTCGCTTGAGCGCAGGAAAGCTCGATTTTTGACATAGTCAGCAAAGTGACAAACATGATAGGATTAACATCACAAATTCCTCTACATAGGCATTGAGAAATCTAAAAATTTATTAGATATTAATTTGTGATTATGTATCAATTTTAATCAGTAAAAACAATCCCAATCAAACAATTAAAGACAAATCAACACAACGATTTTACGTGGAAAAATCACAATTGGAGCGCCTCCAATTGTGATAAAAAAAACTACGGGCAAAAACCACAAAATCAATCCACTAAGAAGACATAAAGGAATTACACAAGTGTACTCTCAATTTTCTAGCGAATCTACGCCCGAATTGAATCGACCCCTATGTGCCTCTCCCAGCCCCATCTTCACCTCGGAATTGTCTTGCCCAACGTTGAATCTGCAACGCCGATGTCGAATCCACGACAATGAGCCACTCCAGAATCTACCAAAGTTTCAGGCCCAAATTCTCCGGAACACACTGAAGAATAACTCTCTATTTTGTATTGAATGAAACAAACAATCCTTTGATATATACTTATCAAACCATGAGTTAAACTCAAGCAAACATCAAAGAAACTAGCAAAGAAACTCTGGATGAAAACCCTAATACCCAAGAAGAAGATCTGGAAGCCGTACCTAAAAATCTGATTGGTGAGAGCAACGTTTTGACCAGTGGAGATCAAAATCCGACAGTCGAAAATTGAGGTTTTTGCTTGTTTCCTCTTCTAGCTTTTGAGGTGGGGATTTTCTAAACATTGTATCTGTGTTTTAGCTTTATTATGTGTTATTTTGATATTGTGACATTTGAAAAGATTAGGGTTTTATTAATGGTATCTTGAATGTATAAAAAGGGGGAGGTTCTCCACTTTTTTTTGAAAATCCATTGCTAGTTGTGTTTGGTTTTTTTGTATGACTCATGGATGTTGAGGAATGTATTTTATTCTATTTTATTTTATTTTTGAGAATCCCCAAATTTTAATAAAACCTAGAAATTTAAATGCTAAGATTTAGATTTTTGGAATGAGTTTGTGAAAAGCTTACAAGAGTTAAAAATATATGTTTATTTGAACAAATGAGAATTTGAAAGTGGATGTTTATAGGGATGAGATTGATGAGAATGTTGTTGGGAATATTGAAAACCATTGAGGTTTCTTTTGAAAATTGTTAAATTTGAAAATATTGAACTTTTGAGAAAGATGAAAACATTATTATGTTGAGGTATTGAGAATTGTTGAAAGAAACGTATGTTATTTTTGGCATTATGAAAATTACTGATGAATTCTTGAGTTTGAATAAAAAGGGAAGAGTGATGATATTTTTTTTTTTTTTGAATATTATGATTCTTGACTGAGTTGGGAAAGAGGAGATTGAACATGTGATTATGTTGAAATGATTGAAAATATGAGATTATGAATTAAATTTATCTCTTGAAGTTTATATTTTATATAGAGATGATTGTTTGGGCAACCCTTGGTTGTATTGATTATTATAGAAGTTGCATGTAAAATAGGTAAATTGAAATATTTTCAAATTCATGCATGGCATTGAACATTACATAATTTGATGATTAAATTCTCGCATTGAATTTGAGAAATTGGTTTTGTTTCAAATTGATTCTTTAGGAATATTTGAAATGTGTTGAGTTATGAGATAAATACGTTTGGTAAGTTCGGATAGATGGTGTAGTTTGATGTTGGTTAAGTTGGCCTGAGTATTCAGGGTGAGAAATCGAAAACATGCACGGAGGAGGTACCACTGCCCTTCCGGTGAGAGACCGATAAAGTAGGGATTTGGAAGTGCTCGATATGCCTACTTGTAGACACCAACCTAGGGATTACCAGTGTCGTATTCACCGCCCTTTGTTCTATGAAATGGATAATTGAATTGGCTATGCTTTTAAATAGATGCATGGCATGAGAATTTTGAAATGAGAAAACCTATGATTTTTGGCATTGACATCTCGTATGCATTGCACCTCATGATATTGTTAAACTACGTGCACTTTATTTAGATTATCTCTGCTGGGCTTTATGCTCAATCCTTAGTGGAAATTAATTTTCAGGTGATTATGGTGTGCCTCTGCCAAAGTAAAGGCGTAGAGGATCTTTTGGAGCACAAGGCTCAATTATTTATTTGTTTTATTTTCTTGCAAGCTAAGGGCTATTTATGTATGGGTTTGAAAACTATTTTGTTGTAACTGGGCAAAGCCTTGGAACTTGTAGCCGTTAAGGTATAAATTTGTATTTTGTTGCTTTAATTTGTTATTATCACATGCTATAAACTCATATCTTAAGGATGATGAATGTATTAATGCAAGTGGTTTCTCTTTTGTGAAATCTCATGTTGGATATTGTTAATAGAAAAATGGTGATTTAGTATGAATGTTGATTATTGAAATGTCTATATTATTCAATGTTCTTTTATGTAATAATGAGAAGTAATGAGATTTAGATTATGTCTATGAGTTAATCTAGATATATCAGATGTCAATATTTTTTGGGGCATTACAACTTTCTCAACAATTAGGTCTAGGTTGTGGGAACGAAATAGTTGATGAAGTCTCTCATTTGCTTTGTTTTGAGCTAAGAAAGAATGGTGTTGCTTATTTTGGGTGTTGTGCTTCATAGGTGAAACTAGGGTTATTAATTAGAGTGTTTCAATTGAATAACTAGCAAGATGACTATGCAGTTCCTGTAAATTTTGATCAAATCCCAACTGTGCTGGTTATTCAACCAATTGCAAAGAGTGATTCTTCAAGCAACAAATTGTCATAGGAGTTGAAATTGGGCTCTAAAGCTGTTGTGCCCCCGAATTTGGCATCCTATTTGGGTGAATTTGTTGGTTTAGGCACCTCAACCCTCACTGCTATGCCATTTCATTCTCGCTGACTGCTGTATTTATTCTTCCAATATGTATATTTATATATATTTTTTGATCCATTGCAAGACCATCGTGTTTAGTCCAAAATCAACAATACTCGATTATAAGCATGCATACACTTAAGGTTCCTAACAATCAATCAGTCCAAACATCCATTTTTCAAGAATCGACAATCTTTGAGCAAGATGGCACAATATATATATATATATATATATATATATAATAAAGAGTAGAAATCACACTGCATTGAGATTTTTTTGTTTTAAAAAAATGTGTATAGAAAAAATTCTGATACAATATTGTGTGCGTGTTTTGATGTCTATTGTAGCAATTTTATTTTAGGGCACAATTGTCATTAAAATAAAATTTTATTAAATGTATGTATAGAGATAAGTAAATGTGTGGAAATAAATTTTTTCTATATTTATATGATAGGATTGTGGTCAGTTTTATAATCAAATGTCTAAAACAAGTGAGTTAGTTGAAACCTCAAGGGGTTAGTGGCTTGAGACCTGGAACTTAGCGCCTACTCTCTTTATGTCTTAAGTTCGATTCTACTGATCAACATAAAATCCTTGAGATTGCAGAGTGCAGGAAAATCTATTTTGAAATACTTGTTCAAACTAAGTGGTCCATCCTGCATAACTTTAAAAAATAAAAATAATAAAAATAATGAGTTGGTTTTTTTTTTGGTTACAGAAAAATCCTTTTTACACTTCTGCAAGTCGAAGGCAACGCCCCTTGACCCACATCAAGTGCTAATTAGATAACTTGATATCCAACCTCTTAACTAACTTTGTTTTGCTCAAGAGATTGGCTCAAGAGAAAATTGAACCTGTGACCTGGGGGCTTAAACCCCAGGTGTTAACCACAATGCCACCCACCCCTCGTTATAATGAGTTAGTTGATAAAGGTCTACGTGTTAGAGCTGTGACCAATTCCAAAGTGATGACAGATGAAGTCTTCTGCATGGCATACAAGTGTCTTCTTCATGCCACCAACTTACTCCATCTGTCAAATTACATATCTGTCAAATTACATATGTATATATAATATATTCATTATCTATTTCTCTGGAGTTTTTGTTGCATTGCACTGTCTACATGCATGCAGATCATACTATACACTCAATATGAGTAGCCAAGACTTTGCCATTCTTACCACAATGTCCACTCTCTCTTCAATCTCATGTAACCTCATCATCAAGAAAACAATCCCATTCTACATATCCACTAAATTAATAGTGTCCTATATAATGCTGCAATTTCTCATAAAACCCCAAAACATATCTCTGTTTCAGGCCACCAGTGGTTAACCCAAAACCTAACTGACCAACCATCATAAACTTCGCCGGAGTTCCCTTCGCCGCCCGACACCAAACCTTTTGTGCCGCCGGAGGTGCCTCGGACTCCGAATGTTCCGGATTTTGACCCGGTTCCGCCTGAGAAGCCCGCCGACCCGCTGCTGTTACCCGAACCGAACCCGGAATTTCCTGGCCCACCAAATCCAGAGCTGCCAGTTCCGGATGAACCTCGGCCACCAATGCCACCGGGTCCGGAATGGCTGCCGGAGGTGTTTCCGCCACGTGCACCGGAGGTCATACCGCTGAAGCCACCGGAGGTGGGGCCACCGCACCTATTACAGCTAGATATTCCACCACCTGTGTCCAGTTGATTCAAGTCGATGATCCACTTTTCAAATTCAATGCGACAATCCACTAGAAAATCTAAAAGAATTTTTTCTTTTATATTTTCTTTAATTATCAGTCAATTATATATTTTACATATCATTAAATTTAAAAAATTAATTTACAAAATAGATTTGCATATCATTTTTTTTTTTGGAATTATTTGGTTTCTGGGGTGTGGAGTGGTTCGTGTAAGGCGTTTGAATTCATGTGCATATGCTTCTTGTGGTTTTCATTGTTAATCAAAAAGGAAATTTAATCAATTCGGTAATTTTGTATGCTAAAATTTTATTCCAAAATATCTATGTATGGCTCTAACTCGTTCTAAACATAGAGTTTGCAATACATCTCAATTAAATTTCAATTTAACAAATTTGTTTATTTATTTGTTTTTTAATCGGTAATAGAGTAATTACAATATCTACAATCCAACAGTTACAAAGCTTAGCAGCAATCAATTTCATATTGACAGAGAAATAAACACCATAAGGTGTATCAAATCTTTTACTATGGGAGTTGAACTCGTGATATTACACAATCACTAGAACTTGGTTAAATTTTAATCTTACATTTAGTTTCATGGTAGATTTCTAAACTATGTACTCAAAAATTTTGTTCAAAAATTGGTTCAAATTTATTATAAATATGAATTTATAATACATCAATTAAATTTCAACTTCACATTTGCTTTCATGCAGATTTTTTTAGATCAAAAAAAATTCAGAGAGAGTAGACTTATTGTGATAAATAAATACAAAAATCAACCATAAACTAAAAAGAAAATTGAAAAAAAAGTGGTTGTCTTTGTTGTGCTAGAATTCTTGCCTACCTTTGACAAGAGCTAATGGTGCATAGTTTTTTGAGATGTCATTAAAATTAAATTTATTTTAGGAAGTTTTTGATTTTATTTTTTTTAAATAGATCTAGCGCGTTTGAACCCAAGTTCAAATGACTTAATAGTTAAGTTACTTGATTACTAATTAAACATGAGTTAATGGTATTGTATGTATTAGATTTAGAATTTTTTTATATGTTTGTAATATAATTTTTATTTTTTTTGATATCTTAATGCAATTAACTAAACGACTTAGTTGTTAAGTTAACTCTGGCTCCTAATTGAACAGTAATTAATGGAATTGTATGTATTGGGTTCAAATCTTCTCTATTGTAATAGATTGTAATGAATTTTTTTTATCACGTTATCGAATGGTTAAGGAAAGATTATTATTATTATTATTAATTTGAAAAAAACAATTATATTAATATTTTATGACTGTTAAATAAAATGAATAAAAAAAATTTTCTTTTGATATTTTGAAGTTAGTTGTCTTGTGCTGATAAAAAAAAAAAAAATTGAAATAAAATAAATAAAAATAATATTTAAATAGTATAGAGAAAGAATAAAAGATTAGATAGTGTATTAAAAAAGTGTCTAGTTAAAATGCAAACCCAAAAAAAAAAAAAGAGTGTATAGTTAGCCTTCATTTGGGATGCGGGTTGATTTTTAGCTTTTTGACTTTTTGACTTTTTGACTTTTTGACTTTTTGACTTTTTGACTATTTTAGTCTGGTGCTAAAAAGTCTCGTTTGGGATGAATTTTTTGACTTTTTTGACTTTTGTAAAAGAAAAAATGAAATGATTATAGTTTGGATGTGACATTTTGTTTTATTAACATTTTAGCATATTTTATTTTTTTTGTGGCTAAAATAGCCCCAAAACCACATGCCAAACATAAATAAATAAAAATTAAACTAAAGTATAACAAAAATTTTAGGGTAAATTATAAATGAGTGATTCTATTTAACACCATTAATATTCTCAGTACGTATCATTAGTAAATTAAATTTATATTCTAATAATATCCTTTAATCAAATGACTATTAAGGATAACATGGAGTGTATTTTACTCATTCAAAAATTTCATATTTAAAACATACAAAATACTGTTCACACACCATCATTCCAATAGGGTTTAGGGTTTTAATATATAAACATTGTATTTTTTTATCATCTTCACCATTAACATACACTTATAATATCTATAGCGATTCCGGTTTTGACCTAACTTTTGTTACATTCCAGACTCGGGTTTCGTGGTTTAATATTGTATCCATGTCTTGTTTTCCTCTTCTAACTCTTTGAATTTAAGTTTTGAAATATGTTGGGCGTGTTTGGAACAGGTTGGTTGTTAGTTGGTCTAGATTGTTGTTGCCCAGATTTTGGCTTCTTCGCTCGAGCGAACTTTGTGGAATTTGCTTCTTTGCTCGAGCGAGAATTGAGAGTCCTCAGGTTTCTTTCCCAGACGTAGAATTTCTGGGAAGGTGAAGTGCTTCGCTCAAGCGAGACTTCTTGCGCTCAAGTGAGTGTGTGCGTCTGTAAAACTTCTGAAGCTTTGCATTTTGCGCTCAAGCGACGCTTCTTGCGCCGAGCGAGGTCACTAGTTATGTTTGGTCGCTCGAGCGACAACTCCTTCGCTCGAGCGAAGGTCGCGTATATCAGTTCGCAGTAGTTCATTTTTACACATAAATTTTATATCTTTTTGTCCCAAAACCCTAATTCGACACCTTCTCTCTCTAAAACTCGACTTCTCTCTACAAATACTCCAAGATCCAAGCATCTCTACCTAACTTCCTTTGAGAAAAAGGTGGAGCACCTTGTGGGCTTCCATTCCATCCGAACAAAGCTTGATTTTGTGCATTTTTGAAATTCTTCTTTATCTCCTTTGAGCTTCTACACTTGAGGTAGGAATATTTTACACCTTGTTATGGTTTTTAACCTAGGTATTTGTCATTTTGTATCAATGGTGAGATTTGAAAAGACTTTGGGTAAAGTTAGGGTTTAAATCTCAAAAGTTAAAGAGGGGTTTCCCATCTTAGATTCTAAATGACTATGGGACCTTGTGTATGAAATTCTCTAGTGATAAAATGGTGAAATTTGGCCTTGGGGTTAATATTTAAAAAAAAAGAAAAAAATTGCCCTAATTTGTGTTGAATAATATTTAGTATAAATAACGAAATTAACATGGCAAATATGAAATTGGGGGAGTGTATGAATGAATGGTGTAATTGGATTTGATAAATCATTCACCTATGAAAATTGATAAATTATCTATTGATAGATTGTATATTTGTTTAGAAATATTTGTTTTGGGCTATCGGTGGAGGATAACTATAATTGTTGTAGAAACTGTATGAGGTGACATGCCTTCTCCAAGGGCGTAGCTTGGGAGGACTTAGGAATTGGAGGCTTTGTTTTGTTACTTTTGTGTTTAAATGTTGATTCAAGCCAAGGGCTTTACATATATAGAGCTTAGGACTCTTTTGTTGTAACCAAGTGATATCTTGGAAAGATGTAAGCCCATGGGGCATTTATTTTGTTGTAATCAATTAGTGTTACATGCTGTAGTTTCAGAATGAACATTTATGAAAGTATAATGCATGTAATACCTCTTGTAATATAAACTCTGATTAATGAAAGTATAACATTTTCTATTATGTTCATGAATCTCATGGATTGGATTATCCTCTTTATTTTGAGGGCGTTACAATATCATTCATTATCAATTAGCTCACTTCATTCGCTTCTCCATTGCCTTTGAAGATTTAGGTTTTAAAA
The DNA here is from genome assembly GCA_030407325.1 of Camellia japonica. NCBI lineage: Eukaryota > Viridiplantae > Streptophyta > Magnoliopsida > Ericales > Theaceae > Camellia > Camellia japonica. The sequence continues at coordinate 18,170 of JAPPVO010001004.1, read as the reverse complement.
ATATTGAAACAAATTAGTTTTGAAAATTTGTACACCATAGATGACACTAAGATAGTTGGTTCCGATATAAACATTGAAAATGTTGATTTGAATATTGAAAAAATTAGTTTATGACTTAGTTTTTGATTTTTTATTTATCTCGTTCGTATGTTGGAAAATGAGTTTGTTCGTTATGTTCGGATAATCGGAGTTGAACTTTTACACAATATTTGAACAAAATAATTTTGTTCAAATTACTGAGATTGAACACTTATTAAATGTTCATACATAAAAAATTGAACATTTTAAATTAGTTCAGTTAAAATAAATTAAACTTTTATTCGTTGTTCAAATTTAAATTTTTGAACATATTAAGTTTGTTCAACTCTGTATTCTTGAACATGACTAATTTAATGAATTTGTTAAATTTTTTACAGAATTCTATATACACCCAATGTAGCAATGTTAAAACTAATTATGTTGTTGACTACAAAAGTGAATTTGTTACTAAAGTGGTATGCTCATATTTCATCATCTTCACCATTAACATACACTCATGAATCAAGGGTAAGAATATCAATCTGAAATGATGACGAGAGACGAGAGTTCAACACTGACAATGAAGATTAACACCGGTGAAGATCGAGGCCAAATAAAACAATCCGCTGACGATTTGAAACAACGAGACAACGAGATGAGACAAGACGAGAGTTCAACACCAACTATGCAGATCAACATCGACGAAGATGGAGGCCGAATGAAACCTCCACCGGCGATGAAGATAAAGACCAACGAAGATGGTCTCTGTTTTGAAGATTGTAGGAGTTTTTGTTGTGTGTAGTGAAAAAGATGAAGAGTTTTTGGTGTGTGTAATGGTGTGTATTCAAATAGTTAGTGGTGTGTTAATATAAGATTAGTAATGGAAAGTTAAGGTGTGAAATAAGATATTTTTAAACCCTAAAAATTATTTTGTGTGTATGTACTAAGTATGTGTATTGAGAGTATTAGTGGTGTGTAAATAGAATCACCCATTATAAATACACCATTTTGAGATTTGTTTAAAATATGAATTGCCTCCTATAATTTAAAAAATTATAAATACCCCTTGTTAGAATTTAACAGAATTAACTAAAAAAATGAAATTCCTAACTACTCTCTATATAATGATAAAATTACCTGAATTATTAATTGAAATAAATTTCTGACAACATTAGAAACTATTAATTGATTTGATGATTTATTAATAAAAGAGGCCATTTGTTATAAAATTAGAAACTTCAAGGGATAGGATGTAATTTCCATAACTATAGAGAACAAATCATATTTTAAACAAATCTCAAAAATGTATTTATAATTTAAAGCAGAACGGATTTTGAAAATATGTAAAATGTATCAGAGATACGTTTCATTTTAAGGGCTCAAATCAATTGTGATAAAAATCAATGGTTGAGTGGATGCTTTAATTCCCACCCAAACACTCGGTTCTCTCTCCCTCTCCCACCTATCCACGTCTCTCCCCATTCCATCTTTATCTCTTTCTCCCTCTCTGTTGCACGTCTCCTCCCATTCCATCCTTATCTCTATCTCCCTCTTTGTTCATCTTCTTTATCATTCACTTTTTGAAGGCTAGGGTTTCCGATTAAGAACCACGAAACCGAGTTGCACGTCTTTTCTTTTCTTTCTGGATTGTGGAGTGGATTTTCTCTCTCTAGCTGAAATTGTGCTTCTTCTTTTGGTTCTAAAAAGTATCGTTGTTAATTAGTTCTGAGATTGATGATTCAAATGTAAGTGTGTGAAGCGACACTGAGTTTATGTTCTGAACATTTTGGGACTTTTATTTTTTTAATGACAACTCATTTTGTGTGATTTTGATTTTGATTTTGACTTTTGTTTTTCTAAACCTTAAATTAATTTGTTAATTAGGTATTTTCTGGATATCATTTTTGGGTATTTGGATTGCTCTAAAACAATTCTCCGAAAAACACCATTTCGGTTTCACAGCTCTCTGTATACATCGCTTCGCATTGATCTTTGATTGTTTTTGTGTTTTATTTTTTGATAGTGACTTCAATTCCATTGTGGGTTTCGATTTCTTTCTGGATTGTGAAGTGGATTTTCTCTCTCTAGCTAAAATCGTGCTTCTTCTTCTGGTTCTAAAACGTAAGTGCTCTTAAACCTTATCGTTGTTAATTAGTTCTGAGATTGATGATTCAAATGTAAGTGTGTGAAGCGACACTGAGTTTATGTTCTGAACATTTTGGGACTTTTACTTTTTTAAAGACAACTCATTTTGTGTGCATATGTCCTGTTTGTGTCTGTCTATTATTTATTTATTTTTTGTTTCATGCTCTGTGCTGTGTGTTTATAGTCAAGAAAGTAAAAGACTAAAATGGTTTCTCACAATTATGATTCCAATCACATGAATTAAACCAAAGGGTTTTCAAGTGTACTCTTTGGTCCCTTGTTTTGAGTGCTGTTAGGGCTTCATTGGTTGTGTTTTCCAGAGTAATAGAGTACTCATTTTGATTTTGATTTTGATTTTGATTTTGATTTTTGTTTTTCTAAACCTTAAATTGATTTGTTAATTATGTATTTTCTGGATATCATTTTTGGGTATTTGGATTGCTCTAAAACAATTCTCCAAAAAACACCATTTCTGTTTCATAGCTCTCTGTATACATCGCTTCGCATTGATCTGTGATTGTTTTTGTGTTTTATTTTTTTATAGTGACTTCAATTCCATTGTGGGTTTCGATTAATTTGTAATTGTGTTTATGTATAATTGAGGTGTTTCAAATTATGTTGATTTGTTTGTACCCAATTGTGTTTGTTATTGCCAAGAAAAAATAGAATTTTTAATGGGCTTTGAGTTTTAAGACTAATAGAAGTAGTTTTGTTGGTGAGTTGCTGTCATTGGATTTATTTATATATCTATATAAACCTTTGATCATAAGAGGAATTATATACATTGGAGTGCTTCTACATTTGGAGGTAATTTGGTGAGTTGGGTCTGAATTTGGAGGTGAATTCAGGCTTGGCAAGAGGTATTATATACGTTTGGGTGTGTTGTTTGTTGGTGGAATTGAGGTCTATAATGGTTATAATAAATCTGTTTGTTCCATTTGATTGCTAATCTTTTTAGTCAGGTTGAGTTATTGACTCTTCAAAGGAACAATGCCTTAGCCTTAGGTGCTGAAATACATGTGTATGCATTATATTCTTGTAGATATTACGATTGGCCAAAATTTAATGGACAAAGTTTGCATAGTTTTTCGGAGAAAAGCCCATTTCTGCTTATATTATCATATATGAGAAAAGTATTGTGAGTTTTGCAATTCTTAACTTAAACCTATTGATAGATAAGCTTATTTAGCTGCTCTGGTTTGGCTCCTCTCCATTTGTGGCAAGAAATGGAGATCTCAATTTCAATGTAACAGGTTGCAACATATCACCAAATATGTTGAAGATTCATCTAGCGTATGATGATCTTCAGGTTTGATGATTGGTGAAGCTCAATTCTGGCTTCACAGGTTGAAGATTTATAATAAATATATATTATGACAAATAATATATATTTAGGTATCTAACATTATATGTTTAGGTACCTAAATATAATGTTTCTGGCTTATTTAGGTACCGCTGTAATATAAATTTTATAATGTTTCTGGGTTATTTAGGTACCTAATAATAGAATTGACTTCTTTAATTTTGAAATTACTAATAATATGATTTATCTGTTACTAAAATATATGTTTAGGTACCTAAATATAATGTTCAGGCAACCTGGTAAGAAGAATTGGGTTGTTTGAATTCTGCTTCGAAGCTCTTGCAGGTTTGATGATTTTCACAATCTTCTCTTTGTTCTTTTTCTTTTTTTGTCCTTTTCATTTCGAAACTCTTGCAGGTTTGATGATCTTCACAATCTTCTCTTTGTTATGTTTCTTTTCAATTTATTTGGATTGGTGTTTCTAAACCTTAAACTGATATGTATTTGTTTTTCTTTTTTGTGTTGTCAGGCGTGGGTCTTGACATTAGATCTATATCCAGTAGCACCCTCGATTAAGTAGAATTTGGGACCATCACTTAACAATGTCCTTTTATTTCATTTTTAATTTTTAATTTTATTATTATTTTTTTTTCCATTACTTGCAAGTGCATTTTAGAAAGGAGTTTCATGAAATATAAAATTCAATTCACTTACAGGTGAGGACTTTGATTGTGAAAGTTGTTATTTGTCATACATGTAGAATTATAATCTTCTCTTTAGAATTGGGTTGCAACCTGTTACATCAAAATTATAAGTCCAAGGACAACCACTTTTTGATGGAACCCACCATAGAACAAACAACCCAAACTTTTTCTTGGCCTTCTTTCTCAATGGAACACAAAACATCTGATTTGACTTTTCGATTTCAATATTGTTTTGTGGCTTTGATCATATATCCAGAAGAGTTTTTGTCTAAACCTTGATCATATATCCAGAGTAATAGAGATGAAAACAATTTTGTTCAATGATAGAATAGATGTGTGTGCGTTATATTTTCTTAATTTTCTGTACATGGTATGTAGATGATGAAAACATATAATTAGCTCATATGATTGTTTAGTATAGACCATAAAAAAATTATGAGTTAAGCTCATCATCTAATTTTTTAGTCTGCTTTGTGAAGTTCATCACGCGTCTCACTTTAATGACGTGAGTCTTTCATTTTGTAGGATTGTTTTGGATATATTATCTATTGAAAAAATAATAATTTATATAAAAATTGTAATTATATGATTTTTATCATATTTGATTTAAAAAAAAATGATAAGCATAATTTTATAATAGACTGTTCATTTCTTAATGATAAACATGATGAAATTAATTAACTTATTTTATCAAATTCAAACCAGTGGTAAACCCTACGAATCAAATTACGCCTTTCCAGTTAATACCAGGACTGAAGTGAGCTGCTATGGGTGTAATTTTGTGTTGTTACCTTGAAGGAACATCTCAAATAATTGATTATTATGCATATACAATTATGTCATATTTTATCAAATTGAAACCAGTGGTAAACCCTTCAAATCAAATTACACCTTTCCAGTTAATACCATGACTGAAGTGAGCTGCTATGGGTGTAATTTTGTATTGTTACCTTCAAGGAACATCTCAAATAATTGGTTGTTATGCACATACAATTATGTCATATGGCTTGCTTGCATAATGTTTAAAGGGCCACCACTTTCATGGGCCCAAATTGAGAGCTTAACTCAGAAACTTTAATATTTTTATCATTGAACAAAATTGTTTTCATCATCTAGAACAAAATTATTTTGTTTTCATAATTTATGTATGCTCGACAGATTTGATTCAATATCTACAGATTTTATTTCCATACAATGTATGTATGGTCGACAAAATTATTTAGTATAGAGCATAATTTTTTTTTGCCTAATAGTCTCTACCATTTCTACATCCAAAAACTACTCTCTTTTTTTGTTTCTCTAGAAAATAAAAATTAGATGATGAAAGACTCCAGTTTTTGTAAAATCTCAATCATCAATGAGATACAAAAAAAAAAAAAAAAAGAGAAATATACCAATTTGCTGTTCTGAATTGAATAGTATAGCATATGGCTCTGTGCACGAGTTCATTTTTACACTGCCATAGCCCCATGAATAGAGCTTCAAGCCCATGACCCTTGCTTTGCAAAGGCGGGGTCTTTGCCAACTGTTATTATACCCAGTGTGTTAGTGTTCCCCTTCAATTACTATGCATTTGTCTACACCATTAACATTTATTGTATACAGTTTGATTTTTTGATTTTTATTATTATTATTATTTTTTTATGGTTAATTGATGGAATGCTTTCAATATATTTTAGGGAGGAATTTAAGGATGAGGAGATGGTTGATGTGAAGTCATTACACATCTGAAACTTTCTCTGAAGTTGAGTTTGTTGGTTAGTTCTTTGCTTTGCATTTAACAATTGTTAGGATACTCATATCCAGCAATTGTTTGAAGAAAAGAGATTATAACTATTCAGGTATTTGTTAAAATAAAGGAAATACTGGATTAATGTTTTGGTCATTTGTATGTGTCCAGTCTAACTTATCTTTAACTCCTTGAATATTGATTGGTTGGCGATCTCCAATCATAGTGAGATTTGAAATTGCAGTTGAAGTGCTGCCTCTTTTGTTTTCAATGGCCAACTTTTGTTTTAAGCTTCTGCTATATTACATAAGGATTTTGAAGCTGTCTTCTTTGATTGAAATTCATTGATTACCTAGGGACCTGTCATACTGGATTAATGTTTTGGTCATTTGTTTTCTTATGTAGTTATAATTTGATTGGCAGCAGTAGCACTAACTGGTGTGCATTTTAGTTTTAATTTCTTTTAAATTGCAGAGCATTGACTGGTGTGCATTATTTGATATTTGATTTTTTTTTATATATTTGATTTGTTTGGAATTGTAGAGTACCGTCTGTTAAATATATTTTTATAACTGTATTTTAATCTTAATATTATTTACACTGTGTCTTTAAGCACGGGCATACGCTAGTGCTCTTATATCCAACAACTTAGCCCAACTAAAAAAAGGATCGTTAAATGGTTGCAATTGGTTATGTCAAAATTTAAATTTCATCTATTGTTAATAAATAAATCAATGGTTGGAACTTTATGTAGTGTTTTGTTTATTGGAATGAAGTGAAATAGAATAATTATTCCATCAAAATTTTTATTCTCATGTTTGATTGATTACAAAAATACAGTATGATGATGCAGTTTGTTCCAAGTGGAACGGGTCGGACTGATCCACGCTCCTCGAGCCTATGTCCGAATGATCAAGCCCACGGGGGGAACCTGCACAAGAGTCCAATGGGGAACGGGGAGTCCCCCAGCGAACCCTCCGACGAGCAAGTTAGGAAGAGAAGCGGATTGTAGAGATAGACTAGACATAGAAAAGCTTAACCTTCTTCCTCTCTTCGACGTTTGCTTATATCCTCTGGTAATCATTTCGTTGTCCCTTCCGACATGTCACCTTGGCCGAAAGTCTATGCTGTAGCTTACCTTGTTCAGCGTGAGGGCGTGCTGTCCTGACGGAGAGGGGTTATCGCAATAAATGCTGTAAGGGGCCTCATTAATGGCGATGTGCCGTGGCAATAACTTTGCAGATCTTTGTTTGCTGATGTGGCTTGCCCTTCTCTTGCCATGTGTCTTGATGCCATTGGCTCTTATTGCTGTGTGGGGCTTCAGCAGTGCTGGGCTTCATTAATTGATTCATGTATTGGGCCCTAAGTGGTAGATTTGGGTTGTTCATATTGGGCTATAGCCTTTGTGAGCTTACCCATGTCACAGTACAAGTGAAATTATTATTTATTATTGTAATTAAATGATCATTTTATAAGAAAATTTAAAAAATGACCATTGGCATTCCATCTCGTTTCAGCTAACCAAATTATAGTGAAGATGTTGAAAGGAAAATAGAATTCGTTGGGAAAATGACTTATTTAGTTGTTTTTTGCATTTGTTACTAAAATATAAGGTCAAAAAAATTGAAGTATTTAGGAATAAATTTTTAAATTTTTACAAAATATATATATACATAATAAAATAAAAATAAATTTGAACTTTTTATATAATTTTCAATTTTTAAAATTTTTAACTTTTTCATGTAATTCTTTCATTTTCAAATGCAGCGTAACAAAATGCCTCCTTCTAATTCATATAAGAAATCATATTAGAGCATCTTCATCAAATTAGTTAAAATTTTATTGTATTTTGATTTAAAGTTTTTTTATTTTTTATTTTGACTATATACTTTTTAAATATACTATCCAACAAACTCTCTATTCTTTTTCTATATTATTTAAATATTATTTTGATTCATTTTAATTTAGAATTATTTTTCATAAATTCAACACAATTAATTTCAAAATATGAAAATTATATTATTTTAATATTTGACTATGTAAAATCACTAGCTACATTTATTGAGTCAAAACCATCAAAATTAAAATGACTAACTTGATAGCTAATTTGATGGAGATGAATTTTAGTGATTTACTTAGGTAGTGTTTGATAAAACTAAAAATTAAGTATTGAAAATTGAATGTTTAATTTTTTAAATTAAAAAGTTGTTTGATAAAAATTTAAATATTAAACTAAAAATAAGTTGTTTAATATGTATAAGATCAAATTTAAAATTTATTATTTTTAAATCGTGATGGTGGTGATAGTGGTGGTGATTGTATGATGGTGGTGGTGGTGGTGGTGGTAGCGATGGTAGTGATAGTAAAATGATGGTGGTGATAGTGGTGATGGTGATGGTATAATGGTGGTGGTGGCAGTGGCATGATGGCTGCGGCGAAGGCGGTAGTAGTGGCAGTGGTGGTAGCAATAGCGTTGATGGTGGTAGCGATAGTAGTGGAAGTAAAGTAGGTGCACTTAAATTTTTCAGTAATATTAATTGTGATTATCAAACGAATTTAATTGATTATCATTTAATATATTCAATTTTAAGTATTGAATCAACTTATCAAACACTCAATTACTATTTTAACTAAAAATTAAAAATAAATAGTTTAATAAAGGTGTACGTAGCGCCCTCTTGCCTTGTGGGACCATTAGGATTTGTTAGGAATGTGAGTTGGTTTTTTAGTTTTTGGTTATTTTAGTCTGGGACTAAAAAGTCTCGTTTGGAATAGGTTTTTTGATTTTTTTGACTTTTGTGAGAGAAAAAATAAAATAATTATGATTTGGATGTGATATTTTGTCTTATTAGGCTAAAAAGTCTATTTTGTCTTTTTGTGGCTATATTAGCAAAAAAAAACCCCGTTTAGCTTATGCCAAACGAGAGCTTACACTGTAAAAAAATTAAGAAGAATTAAAAGTCAATGTATTTTAAAAAAAATAAAATTGAATCAATAATAAAATTATAAATATTAATAATTAAATTCATAAACTTTTATTTTATAACAAATTCACTATATATAATAGAGCAAATTATATTAACGGTCCGTATATTTGGGCTTGTATCATTTTAATCCCTGACTTTTCAATTGTGACACATTTGATCATGAATTTTGAATCTTGTTCCAAATAATGACAATTGAAAATTCCATTGCTCAATTTCAAAAGCAAAGTCGTCAATTTGATAAAATATAAATTAATTTGACAAAAATAAATGTCAAAAAAATATTTTTGAGCTTATACAAATTATTTCTAACCACCAAAGATAAAATGTAAAATTGATAAATCTTTTACACATTTATTTATTTATTTTTTTCCAAATTAATTTTTATTATGTGTTTGGATGATGATCTTGTAATGGGTTGTTGTTTTTATTTTTATTAAATTAATTTATAATTTTTCAAACGTCAAATATGGAGACACTTTGATATCAATATTAAAAAAATCTATTAAATCAAAAAATCCAAAACTAAAAACATTTCATATATTAAATATATTGATTATACATTAAAAACCTAACAATCACCCATTACATGATCATCATCTAAACACATAATAAAAATTAATTTGGTAAAATAAATAAATAAATAAATAAATAAATGCTCAAAAGATTTATCAATTTTACATAATTTTATCTTTAATAGGTAGAAATAATTTTTAAAAATTCAAAAATATTTTTTTGATATTATTTTTATCAAATTAGTTTATATTTTATCAAATTGACGACTTTACCCTTAAAATTGAGCAATGATATCTTCAATTATCGTTATTTAAAATAAGATTCAAAATTCAGAATTAAATATGTCACAACTGAAAAGTCAAGAATTATAATGACACAAAGTCCTAAACTATAATTTTTTTTTTCTCCCTAATTAGCAGGATTTGCATTTCAATTTACTTTGTCGATTATGCTGTTGTGGTGACAAGTGAAATATCATTTATCTTTATTTTTTAGTCCTTTTCGTTTGGGTTCATTAAACCTTTTAAGTTGTATAAAATGATTTTGTAAAATCTCAAATTTGTTTTAGGATCAAGAAGTTGATTGATATGGAGGCACTGGGATTAACACGATTAGCAGTGATTGTGCTTGACATGCAAACTGATGTTAAGGGTTATTCCTTATTCACACTTCCTCAAGTCAGGTTTGATTATAACTTTACCAATCTCTGTCCCTGTTTTCCTTTTACCATTGTCATCTTGTATGTTATTTCTTTCTTTGTCATAAACATTGTTAATTTAGAATCTAGAACAACCACGTCTTTGTCATAAATATTGTTAATTTGTTTCCCCAAAAAAATCATACAATTCATGTTCGCTATTATACCTCATTTCTTGTTGTTGCCTAATCTCTCTCTCGCTCGACTCTCTCTCACTTGAATCTCACTGTCCACTTTCCACTCTCTCTCGCTCGACTCTCATGTGATGAAGATTTGAAGATTTTGATTGATTGTTGATGAAGATTTGAAGATTTCGATGTTGATGAAGATTTCGGTCGATTCATAATCGGTAAGTTACTTTCTCTCGGTAATGTAGCGTGTTTGTTTCATGCTTTCTGTGTTGATTTCGATGAATATCTTGTTGTCCTTGTAGATGTTAATTTGTGATTAGCTTCTTGACATTACATGTGATAACCCTGTTCCTTATTATACTAATTGGTCCTTATCACGAATGTGATTATGTGTTTGATATGATTCTGTGTACCACTTATGTGAAAATATGTGGTTTTGAATTTCTATCTGTTCACCGTAGGAATATCTGTTTGATTATCTGCTTTGGAATTTAAATTGAAGGCCCTATCGGCCACAGAAACTGAGATTGACTGCGCCATTGCGATTGGCGTAATTTTTAAAGCCTACGATGAAATTTAATTGAAAATTGATTCGGGCCAAATTAAATAGATTAAATTAATGAAATGGTGCCCAATTATTTAGTATTAAATAATTGTATTTGAGAGGGAGCTCTTAAAGGGCCACTACACCCTCACTTTGTTTCCTCTTGAACTCAACATCCGAAATTATGCTCTAGAGAGAGGGGGGAGCCGAAATTAGTGAGTAAGGAAGCTCAAGGAAGAGAATTGGCTAGGGAACTTGGTAATCTTGAAGCCACCCTCAAGAGCTAACTATAATTTGAAAGGTTTGAGCCTTTAGGTAAGTAAATTCATGAGTTTAATGTTGTAATCTTGTGAATTTAAAGTTGATTGATGATCAAGAGCAAGAATTGTGTTTTATTTGATGAGTTTGAAGTCATGGAATGCATGCATGTGTATAATTGCCATGAATTTGTATAGTTGAGTATGAAAAAGATGATCCATGTAGAATTTTGGTTAGAACTCATGCTCGTGATCACCATTTGCACCATTTAAGTTGAAAATGGGAGTTATATTCCACATGCATGTACAATTTATGAGGAAATGAGTTTGAAATACATGGAATTGTTATCATGAAAGCAAGTTTGGTGTAATTTGAGCCATGCATGTAATTGATTCATGGAATTGAGCCCCATATTGTTGTAATTTGGTATTGGTGCCATGTTAGTATATGTATATGTTAAGTTTGAGCCATAATATGCAAAAAATGTTGGTTTGAATGTTGAATTTGGGCTCAAGAACCATTCTGGAAAACCTAGAATTTATGATGTCCGCTTGAGCGGGGGAACCGCCGCTCGAGCGGGAAATACGAGCTCCCAGTATTTTCTGCAGACATGATGTTCACTCGAGCGGGGAAGTTCACGCTCGAGCGGGGAGCTATGTAGACCGAGTTCGCGCTCGAGCGTCCGAGTGCGCACTCGAGCGTAAATTTGACATAACTAGTTTTTTTGCAAACCTCATGGGTCCACTCGAGCGGGGAAGTCCACGCTCGAGCGGGGACCCTATTTTTTGAAATTTTGAAAAGGCCCTCTGTGTTTCATTTTTTGTTCTCTTTCACTTCTAAGTACTCTTAGGCATACATTGAGCATTGTAAATGAGTTAGAAGGATAAGAAAGAAGCCTAAAGAGGAATAAATGTGAATTAAGAATGGATTGAATCGTTTGTGACCCATATGTGTTATGTGATGTGTAGGGTCAAGCTCCAGGGCAAAGCAACCAACCGATCACTGTGAGTAATATCTTAGTAAAGATATCCGAGATATGTCGTTTGTCCAATTGTTTATCCTCTTATGAGTCTGTTAATGTGAATTATGGACAAATGTTTGCTATGCCTAAAGTTTGACATGAAAATTTGAATGGGCCAGAGGCCAGTTTGACATGAAAGTAAGAATGGGCCAAAGGCCAGTCTGACATGAATGAATGAATGGGCCGAAGGCTAGTTTGACATGAAAGTATGAATGGGCCAAAGGCCAGTTTGACATGAATGAATGAATGGGCCGAAGGCCAGTCTGACATGAATGAATGAATGGGCCGAAGGCTAGTCTGACATGATAGAATGAATGGGCCAAAGGCCAGTATGATCTGAATGATAGAATGAATGGGCCAGATGCCAGTATGATCTGAATGAAAGAATGCATGGGCCAGAGGCCAGTCTGACATGAATGAAAGACAAATGGGCCAAAGGCCAGTTTGACATGAATGGAATGGGCCCGAGGCCGTCCGATGTGTTTGGAATCGCAGTCACTTGATCTATATCTATTTATATACTGGATAGAAATATGAATTGGGCCTAAGGCCGTCCGATGTATATCGTTCCAATGTATTCTCTTTATTTGATATTATTCACTGGGCTTTCGCTCACGCTCATTCATGTGTTTGTAGGTGAGCCAAGAGAGGTCCAGACCCAGCCTCAGTGAAGTCTGTATGGAACAACTAAGGTTTTGAAGAGTCAGCCCTTGCGTCTCACGCACGAGACACGTCTTCGCCTTTTTGCCATTGTATGTTATTTTGTCATGTTGGCGAAGACTTTGGTTTGTGGTTGTATACGGTTTTGATTAGCTGACTTAAACCCGAATGATCCTGTCTGTACAGAACTTTATGTTAGTGTGTTTTCTGTTGTGAGTTATTAACTTGTATATGTATGGAATGTTATGATGTGCACATAAGCACAACTCTATGGACAAAGTTTTAAATTTTGCTTCCGTTTGGGCCCTTTACTCTGATGAGTTATGTCTGGTTTGGTTTGAGGCCGTAGGTAATCCCAGGATTACTGGCCGGTTATGTCCTTAATCCATAGGGGCGGGTTCGGGCCATGACATTACATGATGTGTTACCAAAAAAATTTAAAATAAAATTGTGAAAAGGAAAATGATTATACAGAAGTGCACCTCTTATTTGTAACCATGTTCCCTCACCCCTCCTGTATTCCAATATGCTGTTCTTTATACAAGGATACTATTTGGTTCCATAGAAGTTGCCCATGCATTAGTTACTGCAGATGCACTTGGCAAAGCCTCCTTGAGCACCATTTCAGTTCCTTTTCAGGACATAGCAGATTCTTTGCGGGAACTAGACATGGAACACTATGATGAAGAGGATGATGGTAACCCCCCTCCTGTTTTCTTATATTCTAATGGGGAATAGTTTCTTTGATTCTGTATATTTGAAGGCATGGCTTAATCTTGAAGCATTATAATTATTTGGTCAACTGTCCCTTTTTTTTATTTATGTGCAAAAATTATCAAATGAACTTTTAAGCAAGCATGCATTTGTTTCCTGGTTGTTGCATGTGTTGAGCTGATTAGCACAGGAATTGGGGATGCTTATTATCAGAATGTAAGTTTGTTTGACAAATGTTGTACATTATTGTTTGACTTTTGTTACTTTTGTTTTTGTTGAAGGAAATGGAATTCTCTGTCTTATTATTTCCTTGCCTTTTTTAGGATGATGACTTTGAAGAGGTTGAGGACATGACTATAACAGCTGAGGATGCTGTCATAGTGTGTGCTCGTAACGAAGATGATGTCAGCCATCTTGAGGCATGTAGTACTTAGTTGGAGAATATATAGTTTCATTTCTCCCATCTCTTCTTATATTAGCCAGCCAGTTTATTTGTGAGCTTAATGTGTACAAATAGGTTTGGATTTATGAGGACCCTGCTGATGGTGATTCAAACATGTACATTCAACATGATATCATCATTCCAGCTTTTCCCCTTTGCACAGCATGGCTTGATTGCCCGATTAAAGGTGGAGAAAAAGGTATGAACATACTTACATTTCTTTGTTGAAAAAAGCTGCTTTTGGCCTTTGTTCTTTGTTTTTGGTTTGTCATTCTTTTTCTCTTCAATGTTTTGGTTGATTTCCAAATTTAATGAGGTCCTATTAGGTACAATAGAACTATATATGTATCATTTTATTTTGGAGACACATATGTTAATTAAACAAAGTGTGCTTATTTATGTGTATATATTGGGCAGATATCTCCAATTCAGACTCTCATTGGGCTAACTGGGAGAAGATGGGTCATGGGCATTATATCTCAATTAGAGGATGGCCATTTCTACTTGGAAGACCTCATTGGAGCGGTTGAAATCAATTTGTCTAATGCAATATCCTTTACATGTTTATATTTTTCCCTTTCGAGTGACTTATTGTCTGTTTTGAATGCTTGGATTTGGGCTGCCCTATAATCTCCAAAAGCGAAAGTTCTCATTGTAGGCCTTTTTAAATAATGGAAAATTATGTATGAATGTTGAGATTTTTGCAAATATGTCTTTATGTTTATTGTTTATAATATTTGCACATATATATGATTGTAGGTATTTTTTTTTGTTTTTTTTTTGCGACGGTAAGAAGATGGTCGCTAATACATTGTAGTCTTTTTTTAAATTATTTTGCGACGGCAAAATATCGGTCGTTATAAGTAGGTTAGACGGTCACAAATAATTTGTGACTATTGCTTTGCCGTCGCAAAAAGTATTTGCCACCCCCACATTCGCGACTCATTTGCCGGCGCAAAAGATTTTTTGCGACCGTTTTTTATTATTTGCGACGGTTTATAGCAGTCGCAAAAAATACTTTTTTTAGTAGTGAAGTCCTAAACTATAATTTTTCATATATAATATTTTCAAAAAACAAAATCTGACAATCGCTATCACAGCCAAAGTCTTCAATTTTTAACACCGCGCGGTACGTATGGAGTGCAAGCCACACCTACCATTACTCAGACGCCAAAAAATTCACTTATATGGTACAATTTATTAAAAATAAGAAAATTATACTTCACGTATAAATTATTTTTTTTCTTGATATTTTAATTATCTCAAATAATCTTTTAATAAATTTTAAATCACGTAATAATATTAATTACACTTAACAATTATTTTTTTTCTTGATATTTTAATTATTTCAAATAATCTTTTAATAAATTTTAAATCACATAATAATATTAATTACACTTAACATTTATATATTTTTTTATCAAAATCTTACTTTAATCGTTTTACTTTAGTCTTCAACATTCTTTTAATTTCACTAAAATTTCACTTGAACCTCTACACTTTAGTTTATCTGTCGACTTTTGAAATGATGATTTTTAATTGTAACTTGTCTTGAAGTGTAAGGGGTTAAATGAGACAATTAAAAAGTCAAGATGTAAAGTAAAATTTGGTGTAAAGTATATAGAAGTGCAAGTATAATTTGCCCATTAAAAATTGATAATCATAAAGTAGAATTCAAAAGTACTCCTCCTCTAACTTTCAAATAATAATTTTTTTTTTAGTTTATTTAAATTATTTCTACATAACAAACAATAAACAGAAATTGCAGTAAACAATCTGATATTGACTCTCAGAATAATAATAATTAAAAAAAGAAGAAGTAATAAGCAACTTAGATGAGTTGTACCAAACAATCCTAATATGCAAATTGTTTCCTTGACATTTAAAAATAAACACATAACTCACTGTGATTTATGAACTAAAATATACGATTTGTATTGTGAACTGTTTAAATGAAAAAATTGAAATATCTTTGTATATAAATAAAGCATGGGTATTTTTGCCATATATTCGAGACTCAAAATTCTTTTTACCTTCTTATATTTTATTCCACATGTGATTTTCCTTTGACATTTGGTATGAACAGATAACCTCCAATGTCAAGACACATATTTTACACTACTTGTTAACTTAGACGTAATGTTAGACATTACATTTTAATCCATAGACTACTTGGTTTTACATCTTTATTTTTAAAATACCAAGAAGCATATTACACGTGAAGTAAATCTTTATTTTTAAAATATAGAGAAACATGTTGCACATGAAGTAAATTATACAGGATAAAATAAAATCTCTCTTTTAATTTTTTTTTTTTAAAATTTTTATATAAGGAATAGACATATGAGGTTTTGCCTTTAACTAATTCCCTTGGAGATGTTTATCATCACAATTTCACTTGAGTTTTGCTTCTTCTTTTTTATTTTATTTTATTTTATTGAGAAAGTCTATTGTCCAAAAATAATTTATCCAAAATTTTCTGGGTAGTATGTTTGTGAGGGTAACGATTGAATTGATATAGAATAGGGTCTAAATATAAATGAATCTAAATCCTAAATTGATGCTTCTTAATAAATTTAAGGTAAAATTTCTGAATTCATAGTGATACTGTTTATTATTTTCCAATTAATTCTCAGTTTTAAAATTTGGATAAATTATTATATAATATGTAAACTGAGGTCATCAAGGTTACGTTAGTTGTATGAACTCATCAAGCTTCCGTTGGCAACGGTCAACTGTCAAAGTCTGTCTTCTCTTGTATGTTTTTTCCTTTTTGACCAGTCAGAGAGAGGCTGCTTTGAGGAAAAATATTCACCAATACTATGGCTGGTTTGAGAAATGGTTCCGTTAGTAATTTTCTGACATTTTATAAATAAGTGATGTGATAATTTATATATTATTTTTAAAAATAATTAATTGACAAATAAAAATTAGAAAATTTTATCAAAATTTTACTTAGGCCAAGTTTGGCATACCTCAAATAATCCATCTTTTTATCTTTTTTTCATTATATCACCTCTCTACTTTTCTGTACATCTTTTCGTAAAAAGACAAAAAATGTACTTATTTAGGTCATCCCAAACAACCCCTTAGAAAAATTAATCTATGATGGTCTAATTTTATCCAAGTTAAAATCTAGACCATACATGATCTTTCATGGTACATTTTATGATAAAAATTATGGATACTTAGGCCAAGTTTGGCAACTCAAAAATAATCCATCTTTTTATCTTTTTTCCATCACATCACCTCTCTACTTTTTCGCATATCTTTTTGTAAAAAGACAAAAGTGCACTTATTTAAGTTATCCCAAACAACCCCTAATTTATCCAAATAATATTAGGTAATCAATGGTGACTCCAATTTTTTTTAATTATTAATATGGAAAATCTTAATTTATATTATTATTTTTTTGAAAAGAAAAATGCAAATTACATGTAATTTTAAAATTGTAGTCAACAAGATTCTATATTTTAGAATTATCGCTTAATAGCTGAGAATGTTCATAGCAGGGGAGTAGGATTTGGATACCAATTCATATTAGATGTATATATTTAAAAAAATAAAAAAATAATAACATATGAATACTGATAAAAAAAAAAAAAAGAGTAAAATAAGAAGCCAACAAAAATCTAATGGACAAAAAAATCAATTAAAGTAATGTTGTGCGCATGTGTAAAATTAAAATCCAACAAATTCAACTAAATTAGTTGTGCATGTACAAAATGTATCAGAAATTCAACTTCTAATGAAATTTAAAAAAAATACACTACAAAAAATTTAAGATTGTCTTCAATTCAAATAGATCGTGTGGTATTCTAATAATTTAATTGGTTCATTTTTAGGTTATTTCTATTAATTTGAGCTTTGAAAAATAACCTATTACGCAAGTAGGTCTTTAGGTTTAATGACATTTACTATTTTTTTTATACTAAATTTAATGTATCATCTCATGCACATTCATTGCCATTGAATATTAGTAGAGGTTATGTAAGGAATCCGGATCGTCGGTAGCACAAGCCTGTAGCACAAGCCTGTCGCCCCCAAAACGACGTCGTTTTGGGGGCTTTTCTCCTTCTTCTCTTCGCAGAACCAGAGGGGAGGGGAGGGGAGGGAAGGGGAGGGGAAGAAGAGAGAGAGGAAGGGAGAAGAAGAAGAGGGGCGAGGTCGAAGCAGCAGCGAGCAGCCATGGCGGCCGGAGTGGCGGTGCAACGGCCTTGGCGGTTCCCCTCCCGTCCGTCGGCTCTCCTTCCGCCACCCTTCCTCGGCAAATTCGGATCCCCTCCCCTCCCCTTCCTCTCTCT
>JAPPVO010001003.1:0-12740 GCA_030407325.1 Camellia japonica | reverse complement strand
CTTTTTGGCTATCGGAACTAATTGCCTTAGGCAACCGATAATTTCATGTTTTCTAAATCACCTAAGTGTTCAATTCTCAAGTCCAAAAGCATGGATTTGAATTCGCTTTAATTTTCATCCTATTTCCCTTTCATTTCTCTGACTTTCTCTTCATGCTCTCAACAAGAAAGTTTCTCTCTAACTCTCTCCGTTCTTCTCCAACCTTCTCTCTTTTGTTCTACGAACTAATTCGCTTAGACAACTAATAGTTTCATTTGCTCAGGTTTAGCTAAAACTATTCTTGCGTAGCCTCCAAGAAAGAGAATTTATTGAGTAACGGTAGCTTAACGATATGGGTTTAACTTTAAGCGACTCGTTCAATGTTTTCCGAATCACCAAAGTGTTCAATTCTGAAATCCAAATGGTTGAATTGGAATTCCCTTTAAATTTCATCCTATTTCGCTTTCTTTTCTCTAACTTTCTCTTCTAGCACACAAGAAGAGAGTTTCTCAAAAACCCTCTCCGTCCTTCTCGAACGTTCTCTATTTTGTTCTTGTAACTGATTAGCTTTGGCAAAGGCCATGGTTAGCTCAAACTGATCTTGCTTAGTCTCCAAGAAAGAGATTTTTACTGAGCAATTGTAGCTAAACGATATTTGTTTAACTTAAGCAACTCATTTCATATTTTCTCGCCTAAGTGTTCAATTCCCAAGTCCAAAAGGATGAATTTGAATTCGCTTTAATTTTCATCCTATTTCCCTTTCATTTCTCTAACTTTCTCGTCAAGCTCTCAAGAAGAAAGTTTCTCTCTGACTCCCTCTGTCCTTCTCCAACCTTCTCTCCTTTGTTCTACGAACTAATTCGCTTGGACAACTAATAGTTTCATTCGCTCAAGTTTAGCTAAAATTATTCTTGCTTAGCCTCCAAGAAAGAGAATTTATTGAGTAACCGCAGCTTGACGATAGCAGTTATTTTTTTTGGGTGAATAAGAAATAACATAAAACAGTTTAACTTAAGCAACTCATTTAATGTTTTCCGAATCACCCAAGTGTTCAATTCCGAAGTCCAAAAGATTGAATTTGAATTCCCTTTAAATTTCGTCCTATTTCGCTTTATTTTCTCTAATATTCTCTTCCAGCACACAAGAAGAAAGTTTCTCAGAAACTCTCTCCGTCCTTCTCGAACGTTCTCTGTTTTGTTCTTGTAAGTAATTAGCTTTGGCAAATAATAGTTTCACTAGCTTAAGTGGCCATGTTTAGCTCAAACTAATCTTGCTTAGCCTCCAAGAAAGAGATTTTACTGAGTAATTGTAACTTAAGGATATTAGTGTAACTTAAGCACCTCGGTTAAGGTTCTCCAAATCACCTTTGTGTTCAATTCTCAACTACGAAAGGATGAATTAGAATTCCCTTTTGTTTTCATCCTATTTCCCTTTCTCTTCCCTAACATTCTCATTCTGCTCTCAAGAAGAAAGTTTTTCCCTAACTCACTTCGTCCTTCCCCCCCGCCTTCTCTTTTTGCTGTTGGAACTATTTCCCTTAGGCAACCGATAGTTTCGTTAGCTTAAGTGGCCAATTTTAACTCAAACTAATCTTGCTTAGCCAACAAGAAAGAGATTTTTACAGGGCAATTGTAGCTTAACGATATTAGTTTAACTTAAGCAACTCATTTAATGTTTTCTAAATCACCTATGTGTGTTCAATTCTCAAGTCCAAAAGCATGAATTTGATATCGCTTCAATTTTCATCCTATTTCCCTCTCATTTCTCCAACTTTCTCTTCAAGCCCTCAAGAAGAAAGCTTCTCCCTAACTCTCTCCGTCCTTCTCCAACCTTTCTCTCTTTTGTTCTAGGAACTAATTGTCTTAGACAACTAATAGTTTCATTACCTCAAGTTTAACTAAAACTGTTCCTGCTCAGCCTCCAAGACAGAGAATTTATTGAGTAACAGTAGCTTAACGATATAAGTTTAACTTAAGCGACTCGTTTAATGTTTTTCGAATCACCTAAGTGTTCAATTCAGAAATCCAAATGGTTGAATTTGAATTCCCTTTAAATTTCATCCTATTTCGCTTTCTTTTCTCTGACTTTCTCATCTAGCACACAAGAAGAAAGTTTCTAACAAACTCTCTCCGTCCTTCTCGAACGTTCTCTGTTTTGTTGCTGTAACTAATTAGCTTTGGCAAGTAATAGTTTCACTAGCTTAAGTGGCCATGTTTAGCTCAAACTAATCCTGCTTAGCGTCCAAAAAAGAGATTTTTCCGAGTAATTGCAACTGAACGATATTAGTTTAAACTTAAGCACGCCATTTAAGGTTCTCTAAATCGCCTACAAAAGGATGAATTAGAATTCCCTTTTATTTTCATCCTATTTCCCTTTCTTTTCCCTAACATTCTCATTCTGCTCTCAAGAAGAAAGCTTTTCTCTAACTCTCTACGCCCTTCTCCCGCCTTCTCTTTTTGGCTATCGGAACTAATTGCCTTAGGCAACCGATAATTTCATGTTTTCTAAATCACCTAAGTGTTCAATTCTCAAGTCCAAAAGCATGGATTTGAATTCGCTTTAATTTTCATCCTATTTCCCTTTCATTTCTCTGACTTTCTCTTCATGCTCTCAACAAGAAAGTTTCTCTCTAACTCTCTCCGTTCTTCTCCAACCTTCTCTCTTTTGTTCTACGAACTAATTCGCTTAGACAACTAATAGTTTCATTTGCTCAGGTTTAGCTAAAACTATTCTTGCGTAGCCTCCAAGAAAGAGAATTTATTGAGTAACGGTAGCTTAACGATATGGGTTTAACTTTAAGCGACTCGTTCAATGTTTTCCGAATCACCAAAGTGTTCAATTCTGAAATCCAAATGGTTGAATTGGAATTCCCTTTAAATTTCATCCTATTTCGCTTTCTTTTCTCTAACTTTCTCTTCTAGCACACAAGAAGAGAGTTTCTCAAAAACCCTCTCCGTCCTTCTCGAACGTTCTCTATTTTGTTCTTGTAACTGATTAGCTTTGGCAAAGGCCATGGTTAGCTCAAACTGATCTTGCTTAGTCTCCAAGAAAGAGATTTTTACTGAGCAATTGTAGCTAAACGATATTTGTTTAACTTAAGCAACTCATTTCATATTTTCTAAATCGCCTAAGTGTTCAATTCCCAAGTCCAAAAGGATGAATTTGAATTCGCTTTAATTTTCATCCTATTTCCCTTTCATTTCTCTAACTTTCTCGTCAAGCTCTCAAGAAGAAAGTTTCTCTCTGACTCCCTCTGTCCTTCTCCAACCTTCTCTCCTTTGTTCTACGAACTAATTCGCTTGGACAACTAATAGTTTCATTCGCTCAAGTTTAGCTAAAATTATTCTTGCTTAGCCTCCAATTACTGAACAATTGTAGCTAAACGATATTTGTTTAACTTAAGCAACTCATTTCATATTTTCTAAATCCCCTAAGTGTTCAATTCCCAAGTCCAAAAGGATGAATTTGAATTCGCTTTAATTTTCATCCTATTTCCCTTTCATTTCTCTAACTTTCACGTCAAGCTCTCAAGAAGAAAGTTTCTCTCTGACTCCCTCTGTCCTTCTCCAACCTTCTCTCCTTTGTTCTACGAACTAATTCGCTTGGACAACTAGTAGTTTCATTCGCTCAAGTTTAGCTAAAATTATTCTTGCTTAGCCTCAAAGAAAGAGAATTAGAATTCCCTTTTCTTCAAGCTTCCTCAAGAAGCTAAAACGAAGGTTCAAAAGGTTCAAGCTTCCTCAAGAAGCCAAAACCAGGTTTCAAAAGGTTCAAGCTCCCTAAAGAAGCTAAAACGAAGGTTCAAAAGGTTCAAGCTCCCTCAAGAAGCTAAAACGAAGGTTCAAAAGGTTCAAGCTCTCTCAGGAAACTAAAATGAAGGTTCAGAAGGTTCAACTTCCTCAAGAAGCTAAAAACTGGGTTCAAAAGGTTCAAGCTTCCTCGGAGAAGCTAGAGCAAAGGTTCAAAAGGTTCAAGCTTCCTCAAGAAGCTAAAACGAAGGTTCAAAAGGTTCAAGCTTCCTAAAGAAACTAAAACGAAGGTTGAAAAGTTCAAAATTTCGAGCTTCCTGAAGAAGCCAAAACAGGGGTTCAAAAGCTTCAAGCTCCCTCAAGAGGCTAAAACGAGGTTCAAAAGGTTCAAGCTCCCTCAGGAAGCTAAATCGAAGGTTCAGAAGGTTCAACTTCGTCAAGAAGCTAAAACCAAGGTTCAAAAGGTTCAAGCTCCCTCAAGAAGCTAAAACGAAGGTTCAAAAGGTCCTAGCGCCCTCAAGAAGCTAAAACCAAGGTTCAAAAGGTTCAAGCTCCCTGAAGAAGCTAAAACGAAGGTTCAGACGGTTTAACTTCCTCAAGAAGCTAAAATAAGGGTTCAAAAGGTTCAAGCTTCCTCAAGAAGCTAAAACGAAGGTTCAAAAGGTTCAAGCTGTCCAAAAACCGTGCCAAACGGAGAAAGTTAAGCGGTCCCGAATCGAGGCGCACGACCGACGGATCTGAAAATCGAAAAATGGTCTCCAAACGGGAACAGTGGTCTACGACCACGAAAAGTAGCCTACGGCCACTGAGAGATGGTCTACGAAACCTCTCCCTGCCTTCGGTGAGAGAAAACAGAACCCGGTTCGCAAATCGAGGCAAAGCACAAAAGTGTCCCGAGGTTCGGAGGTAAGGCTCTCAGCCGAAACTCCGTAACCTCAGAATGAGCACAACGTGCGCAATCACCGGTGGTGTTAAAGGCCAATAACAAACACCCTCTCTAAGCCTAGAATGTAGAGATATAGAAAGATATATGGGCTTTTCCTTAGACAAATTTTTTTCAACCTCTCTAAAGGAGAGGAAGGCCCTCTCTTATAGAGAAATAAGAGGGTTCAAGCTTCTTGGAGAAGCTAGAGCAAAAGGTTCAAGCTTCTTAGAGAAGCTAGAGCAGAGGTTCAAAAATTTCAAGCTTCTGGAGAAGCTAGAGAAAAGGGTTCAAGCTTCTTGGAGAAGCTAGTGCAAAGGTTCAAAAGCTTCAAGCTTCCTCAAGAAGCTAAAACGAAGGTTCAAAAGGTTCAAGCTTCCTCAAGAAGCCAAAACCAGGTTTCAAAAGGTTCAAGCTCCCTAAAGAAGCTAAAACGAAGGTTCAAAAGGTTCAAGCTCTCTCAGGAAACTAAAACGAAGGTTCAGAAGGTTCAACTTCCTCAAGAAGCTAAAAACTGGGATCAAAAGGTTCAAGCTTCCTCGGAGAAGCTAGAGCAAAGGTTCAAAAGGTTCAAGCTTCCTCAAGAAGCTAAAACGAAGGTTCAAAAGGTTCAAGCTTCCTCAAGAAACTAAAACGAAGGTTGAAAAGTTCAAAATTTCGAGCTTCCTCAAGAAGCCAAAACAGGGGTTCAAACGCTTCAAGCTCCCTCAAGAGGCTAAAACGAAGGTTCAAAAGGTTCAGGCTCCCTCAGGAAGCTAAAACGAAGGTTCAACTTCGTCAAGAAGCTAAAACCAGGGTTCAAAAGGTTCAGGCTCCCTCAAGAAGCTAAAACGATAGTCCAAAAGGTCCAAGCGCCCTCAAGAAGCTGAAACCAATGTTCAAAAGGTTCAAGCTCCCTCAAGAAGCTAAAACGAAGGTTCAGAAGGTTTAACTTCCTCAAGAAGCTAAAATAAGGGTTCAAAAGGTTCAAGCTTCCTCAAGAAGCTAAAACGAAGGTTCAAAGGGTTCAAGCTTTCCAAAAACCGTGCCGAACGGAGAAAGTTAAGCGGTCCCGAACCGAGGCGTACGACCGGCGGCACCGAAAATCGGAAAATGGTCTCCAAACGGGAACAGTGGTCTACGACCACGAAAAGTAGCCCACGGCCACTGAGAGATGGTCTACGAAACCTCCCCCTCCCTTCAGGGAGAGAAAACAGAACCTGGTTCGCAAATCGAGGCAAAGCACAAAAGAGTCCCGAGGTCCGGAGGTAAGGCTCTCAGCCGAAACTCCGTAACCTCAGAACGAGCACAAGATGCACAATCACCGGTGGTGTTAAAGGCCAAGAACAAACACCCTCTCTAAGCCTAGAATGTAGAGATATAGAGAGATATATGTGTTTTTCCTTAGACAAATTTTTTTCAACCTCTCTAAAGGAGAGGGAGGCCCTCCCTTATAGAGAAACAAGAGGGTTCAAGCTTCTTGGAGAAGCTAGAGCAAAAGGTTCAAGCTTCTTAGAGAAGCTAGAGCAAAGGTTCAAAAGTTTCAAGCTTCTTGGAGAAGCTAGAGCAAAGGGTTGAAGCTTCTTTGAGAAGCTACAGCAAAGGTTCAAAAGGTTCAAGCTTCCTCAAGAAGCTAAAACGAAGGTTCAAAAGGTTCAAGCTTCCTCAAGAAGCCAAAACAAGGGGTCAAATGGTTCAAGCTCCCTCAAGGAGCTAAAACGAAGGTTCAAAAGGGTCAAGCTCCCTCAAGAAGCAAAAATGAAGGTTCAAAAGGTTCAAGCTCCCTCAGGAAACTAAAACGAAGGTTCAGAAGGTTCAACTTCGTCAAGATGCCAAAACCAGGGTTCAAAAGCTAGAGCAAAGGTTCAAAAGGTTCAAGCTTCCTCAAGAAGCTAAAACAAAGGTTCAGAAGGTTCAAGCCTTCCTCAAGAAGCTAAAACGAAGGTTGAAAGGTTAAAAATTTCAATCTTCCTCAAGAAGCAAAAACAGGGGTTCAAAAGGTTCAAGCTCCCTCAAGAGGCTAAAATGAAGGTTCAAAAGGTTCAAGCTCCCTCAAGAGGCTAAAATGAAGGTTCAAAAGGTTCAAGCTCCCTCAAGATACTAAAACGAAGGTTCAAAAGGTTCAGGCTCCCTCAGGAAGCTAAAACGAAGGTTCAGAAGGTTCAACTTCGTCAAGAAGCTAAAACCGGGGTTCAAAAGGTTCAAGCTCCCTCATGAAGCTAAAATGAAGGTTCAAAAGGTCCAAGTGCCCTCAAGAAGCTAAAACCAAGGTTCAAAAAGTTCAAGCACTCTCAAGAAGCTAAAACGAAGGTTCAGCAGGTTTAACTTCCTCAAGAAGCTAAAATATGGGTTCAAAAGGTTCAAGCTTCCTCAAGAAGCTAAAACGAAGTTCAAAAGGTTCAAGCTGTCCAAAAACCGTGCAAAACGGAGAAAGTTAAGCGGTCCCGAACCGAGGCGCACGACCGACGGCTCCCAAAATCGGAAAATGGCCTCCAGACGGGAACAGTGGTCTACGACCACGAAAAGTAGCCTACGGCCACTGAGAGATGGTCTACGAAACCTCAGTCTCCCTTCGGGGAGAGAAAACAGAACTTGGTTCGCAAATCGAGGCAAAGCACAAAAGAGTTCCGAGGTCCGGAGGTAAGGCTCTCAGCCGAAACTCCGTAACCTCAGAACGAGCACAACATGCGCAATCACCGGTGTGTTAAAGGCCAAGAACAAACACCCTCTCTAAGCCTAGAATGTAGAGATACAGAGAGATATATGTTTTCCTTAGACAATTTTTTTTTCAACCTCTCCAAAGGAGAGGGAGGCCCTCTCTTATAGAGAAACAAGAGGGTTCAAGCTTCTTGGAGAAGCTAGAGCAAAGTTCAAAAGGTTCAAGCTTCCTCAAGAAACTAAAACGAAGGTTCAAAAGGTTCAAGCTTCCTTAAGAAGCTAAAATGAAGGTTCAAAACGTTCAAGCTTCCTTAAGAAGCCAAAACAAGGGTTCAAAAGGTTCAAGCGCCCTCAAGAAGCTAAAACGAGGGTTCAAAAGGTTCAAGCTCCGTCAAGAAGCAAAAATGAAGGTTCAAAAGGTTCAAGCTCCCTCAGGAAACTAAAACGAAGGTTCAGAAGGTTCCACTTCCTCAAGATGCTAAAACTAGGGTTCAAAAGCTAGAGCAAAGGTTCAAAAGGTTCAAGCTTCCTCAAGAAGCTAAAACGAAGGTTCAAATGGTTCAAGCTTTCCTCAAAAAGCTAAAACGAAGGTTGAAAAGTTCAAAATTTCAAGTTCCTCAAGAAGCCAAAACAGGGGTTCAAACGGTTCAAGCTCCCTCAAGAGGCTAAAACGAAGGTTCAAAAGGTTCAAGCTCCCTCAAGAAGCTAAAATGAAGGTTCAAAAGGTTCAGGCTCCCTCAAGAAACTAAAACGAAGGTTCAGAAGGTTCAACTTCTTCAAGAAGCTAAAACCAAGGTTCAAAAGGTTCAAGCTTCCTCGGAGAAGCTAGAGCGAAGGTTCAAAAGGTTCAAGCTTCCTCAAGAAGCTAAAACGAAGGTTCAAAAGGTTCAAGCTTCCTCAAGCAGCAAAAACGAAGGTTCAAAATGTTCAATCTTCCTCAAGAAGCCAAAACAAGGGTTCAAAAGATTCAAGCTCCCTCAAGAAGCTAAAACGAAGTTTCAAAAGGTTCAAGCTCCCTCAAGAAGCTAAAACGAAGGTTCAAAAGGTTCAAGCTCCCTCAGGAAACTAAAACGAAGGTTCAGATGGTTCAACTTTCTCAAGAAGCTAAAACCAGGGTTCAAAAGGTTCAAGCTTCCTCGGAGAAGCTTGAGCAAAGGTTCAAAAGGTTCAAGCTTCCTCAAGAAGCTAAAACGAAGGTTCAAAAGGTTCAAGCTTCCTTAACAAGCAAAAACGAAGGTTGAAAATTTCAAAATTTCAAGCTTCCTCAAGAAGCCAGAACAGGGGTTCGAAGGGTTCAAGCTCGCTGAAGAGGCTAAAACGAAGGTTCAAAAGGTTCAAGCTCCCTCAAGAAGCTAAAACGAAGGGTCAAAAGGTTCAGGCTCCCCCAGGAAGCTAAAACGAAGTTTCAGAAGTTTCAACTTCATCAAGAAGCTAAAACCAGGGTTAAAAAGGTTCAAGCTCCCTCAAGAAGCTAAAACGAAGGTTCGAAAGGTCCAAGCACCCTCAAGAAGCTGAAACCAAGGTTCACAAGGTTCAAGCTCACTCAAGAAGCTAAAACGAAGGTTCAGAAGGATTAACTTCCTCAAGAAGCTAAAATAAGGGTTCAAAAGGTTCAAGCTTCCTCAAGAAGCTAAAACGAAGGTTCAAAAGGTTCAAGCTGTCCAAAAACTATGCCAAACGGAGAAAGTTAAGCCGTCCCGAACCGAGGTGCACGACCGACGGCTCCGAAAATCGAAAAATGGTCTCCAAACGGGAACAGTGGTCTACGACCACGAAAAGTAGCCTACGGCCACTGAGAGATGGTCTACGAAACCTCTCCCTCCCTTCGGGGAGAGAAAACAGAACCTGGTTCGCAAATCGAGGCAAAGCACAAAAGAGTCCCGAGGCCCGGAGGTAAGGCTCTCAGCCGAAACTCCGTAACCTCAGAACGAGCACAACATGCGCAATCACCGGTGGTGTTAAAGGCCAAGAACAAACACCCTCTCCAAAACTAGAATGTAGAGATATAAAGAGATATATGTACTTTTCCTTAGACAAATTTTTTTCAACCTCTCTAAAGGAGAGGGAGGCCCCCTCTTATAGAGAAACAAGACGGTTCAAGCTTCTTGTAGAACCTAGAGCAAACGGTTCAAGCTTCTTAGAGAAGCTAGAGCAAAGGTTCAAAAGTTTCAAGCTTCTTGGAGAAGCTAGAGCAAAGGTTAAAAACGTTCAAGCTTCCTCAAGAAGTTAAAATGAAGGTTCAAAAGGTTCAAGCTCCTCAAAAAGCTAAAACGAAGGTTCAAAAGGTTCAAGCTCCCTCAGGAAACTAAAACGAAGGTTCAGAAGGTTCAACTTCCTCAAGAAGCTAAAACCAAGGTTCAAAAGGTTCAAGCTTCCTCGGAGAAGCTAGAGCGAAGGTTCAAAAGGTTCAAGCTTCCTCAGAAGCTAAAACGATGGTTAAAAAGGTTGAAGCTTCCTCAAGAAGCTAAAATGAAGGTTCAAAAGGTTCAAGCTTTCTCAAGAAGCCAAAACAAGGGTTCAAAAGGTTCAAGCACCCTCAAGAAGCTAAAACGAAGGTTCAAAAGGTTCAAGCACCCTCAAGAAGCTAAAACGAAGGTTCAAAAGGTTCATGCTCCCTCAGGAAACTAAAACGAAGGTTCAGAAGGTTCAGCTTCCTCAAAAAGCTAAAACCAGGGTTCAAAAGGTTCAAGCTTCCTCGGAGAAGCTAGAGCGAAGGTTCAAAAGGTTCAAGCTTCCTCGGAGAAGCTAGAGCGAAGGTTCAAAAGGTTCAAGCTTCCTCAAGAAGCTAAAACGAAGGTTCAAAAGGTTCAAGCTTCCTCAAGAAGCTAAAACAAAGGTTGAAAAGTTCAAAATTTCAAGCTTCCTCAAGAAGCCAAAACAGGGGTTCAAAAGGTTCAAGCTCCATCAAGAGGCTAAAACGAAGGTTCAAAAGGTTCAAGCTCCCTCCAGAAGCTTAAACGAAGGTTCAAGAAGTTCAGGCTCCCTCAGGAAGCTGAAACGAAGGTTCAGAAGGTTCAACTTCGTCAAGAAGCTAAAACCAGGGTTCAAAAGGTTCAAGCTCCCTCAAGCAGCTAAAACGAAGGTTCAAAAGGTCCAAGCGCCCTCAAGAAGGTAAAACCAAGGTTCAAACGGTTCAAGCTCCCTCAAGAAGCTAAAACGAAGGTTCAGAAAGTTTAACTTCCTCAAGAAGCCAAAATAAGGGTTCAAAAGGCTCAAGCTTCCTCAGGAAGCTAAAACGAAGTTTCAAAAGGATCAAGCTGTCCAAAAATCGTGCCAAACGGAGAAAGTTAAGCGGTCCCGAACCGAGGCGCACGACCGACGGCTCCGAAAACTGAAAAATGGTCTCCAAACGGGAACAGTGGTCTACGACCACGAAAAGTAGGCCTACGGCCACTAAGAGATGGTCTACGAAACCTCTCCTCCCTTCGGAAGAGAAAACAGAACCTGGTTCGCAAATCGAGGCAAAGCACGAAAGAGTCCCGAGTCCAGAGGTAGGCTCTCAGCCGAAACTCCGTAACTCAGAACGAGCACAACATGCGCAATCACCGGTGGTGTTAAAGGCCAAGAACAAACACCCTCTCTAAGCCTAGAATGTAGAGATATAGAGATATATGTGTTTTTCCTTAGACAAATTTTTTTCAACCTCTCTAAAGGAGAGGGAGGCCCTCTCTTATAGAGAACAGGAGGGTTCAAGCTTCCTGAGAAGCCAGAGCAAAGGTTCATGCTTCTTAGAGAAGCTAGAGCAAAGGTCAAAAGTTTCAAGCTTCTTGGAGAAGCTAGAGCAAAGGGTTCAAGCTTCGGAGAAGCTAGAGCAAAGGTTCAAAAGGTTCAAGCTTCCTCAAGAAGCTAAAACGAAGGTTCAAAAGGTTTAAGCTTCCTCAAGAAGCCAAAACAAGGGTTCAACAGGTTCAAGTACCCTCAAGAAGGCTTACTGGATTCCATGTGCTCATCTTCGGTAGAGACTGGCGGCTTGTGGGAGTGGCTATCCTTTTGGATCGGGCTTGTGGGTTGCAGATTTGTGTGTTTGTTTGTCATGTTTAAATAGCTTTGTGGTGTTTATTTGTATCTTTGTCCATATATCCACCCCAAGTTTCCATTTATTATCTCTGATGGTAGGGGTTACTTGGGGACAAAAGGATATATGGGCAAACTTGGGTTCTTTTGTTTTATGTTGTTCTTGTGTTTCTCCTCCCACCTTATGGGGGTGCTTTAGTAGTTTATGTTGGTTGTAATCTTTTATTTATTGTGTTGGGCGTACCTGGGGTAGCCCCTTGTAAACTTGTATATTTCATTGTCTTTATTTCATGACTTACTTACCCAAAAAAAAAAAAAGAAGCTAAAACGAAGGTTCAAAAGGTTCAAGCTCCCTCAGGAAACTAAAACCAAGGTTCAGAGGGTTCAACTTCCTCAAGAAGGTAAAACCAGGGTTCAAAAGGTTCAAGCTTCATCGGAGAAGCTAGAGCAAAGGTTCAAAAGGTTCAAGCTTCCTCAAGAAGCTAAAACGAAGGTTCAAAAGGTTTAAGCTTCCTCAAGATGCTAAAACGAAGGGTGAAAAGTTCAAAATTTCAAGCTTCCTCAAGATGCCAAAACAGGGGTTCAAAAGGGTCACGCTCCCTCAAGACGCAAAAATGAAGGTTCAAAAGGTTCAAGCTCCCTCAAGAAGCAAAAACGATGGTTCAAAAGGTTCAGGCTCCCTCAGGAAGCTAAAACGAAGGTTCAGAAGGTTCAACTTCGTCAAGAAGCTAAAACCAGTGTTCAAAAGGTTCAGGCTCCCTCAAGAAGCTAAAACGATAGTTCAAAAGGTCTAAGCGCCCTCAAGAAGCTGAAACCAATGTTCAAAAGGTTCAAGCTGCCTCAAGAAGCTAAAACGAAGGTTCAGAAGGTTTAACTTCCTCAAGAAGCTAAAATAAGGGTTCAAAAGGTTCAAGCTTCCTCAAGAAGCTAAAACGAAGGTTCAAAGGGTTCAAGCTTTCCAAAAACCGGGCCGAACGGAGAAAGTTAAGCGGTCCCGAACCGAGGCGTACGACCGACAGCTCCGAAAATCGAAAAATGGTCTCCAAACAGGAACAGTGGTCTACGACCACGAAAAGTAGCCTACGGCCACTGAGAGATGGTCTACGAAACCTCTCCCTCCCTTCGAGGAGAGAAAAGAGAACCTGGTTCGCAAATCGAGGCAAAGCACAAAAGAGTCCCGAGGTCCGGAGGTAACGCTCTCAGCCGAAACTCCGTAACCTCAGAACGAGCACAAGATGCGCACTCACCAGTGGTGTTAAAGGCCAAGAACAAACACCCTCTCTAAGCCTAGAATGTAGAGATATAGAGAGATATATGTGCTTTTCCTTAGACAAATTTTTTTCAACCTCTCTAAAGAAGAGGGAGGCCCTCTCTTTAGAGAAACAAGAGGGTTCGAGCTTCTTGGAGAAGCTAGAGCAAAAGTTTCAAGCTTCTTAGAG
>JAPPVO010001002.1:0-15144 GCA_030407325.1 Camellia japonica | reverse complement strand
GCCCTCTACTTCTCCAATAGCTAATGATGAAGCGTGAGCCATTAGTTTTGGCTGATTCCTTGTTAGAAATTTTTCAGAGTCCTTCCTCCAGTAGTAAGTCTTCTACACCTCTGATGGACTTGGACAACTGCCTGGAGTTATTGACATCTTTTTCAAGGATTCCTTTCGAGGCCCTAGAGAGGCCTATAATAAGAAATGGCTTCCTTCAGTGCTGCAAAATTGTTGAGCAATCCGGCATAACTGTCTCAAGTCATCTATCTCAGGCAGCAGCTACTATTGACTTCTACATCAATATTCGTCATGCTGCCAAGGCTGCAGAGGAGAAATTGGCCAGAGATCAGGACTTTGTTTCACAGTACATGCTGAGATCTCAGGGCTAAAGGAACAACATTCCTCTGTCTCCAATTTCGAACTCAACTACTGGAGAGGAAGGCTCAACTTGAGGAGGAGTTATCTGTAGTCAACCAGGCCTAGTCCGAACTGATACCAAGTGCTGATCACCAACCAAGGACTGGCCGATCGAAAGCAAGAAATGACTACAGCCATTCAGTTGTTTTCATCCTTTAAAACTAGAACATCTGTTGTAAAAGAACAACTAAGGCATTGTAATGATTTCTGAATTTATGGCGTAATGTATTTAATTCTTTATGAAAAACAAACTCTTGTTTATCATTTGAGTATTCTTGTGTTCTTGTGTTAGTATTTATTTTATTCCTTGTGTTTCCCAAATGGTTGGAAAATAAGGCTTCAAATATCTGCCATTAATCTTTTTGGGATGTACATATCCATTCAAATTTCTCAAATGGTATGCTCCAAAAGGAAGGACTCTATGAATTTGATATGGTCCTTCCCAGTTAGGTGACCATTTGCCAAACTTATGGCTTTGATTCCTATTGGGAGTATTGTTTCCAACCAAATCACCTTCATCAAAGCCAATGTGTTTGACTTTCTTATTATAATTTTTGGCTGCTTTCTTCTTTTGAAAAGAATGCTATTTAATGCCAGAATTCTAGCTTCATCTATGCTTTCTAATTCCAAGCACATACTCTGATGGTATTGCTCAGGATTTAACTGGTCTTGGCATTTTACCCTCAAGGACTTAACATTAATTTCCACAGGTAACACTGCATCATGCCCATATACTAAGGCATAAGGAGTGACTCTGTGTTTGACCTTGGGGAAGTTCTATAAGCAAGTTATGCCAATCCCAGGATTGTCTCCACAACTTTTTGTATTCCTTTTTCAAGGACTTATTGGATGATTCAGCTTGACCATTGGCTTGTGCATAATAGGGGGTGGAATTAACAAGGCTAATTCCAAACTCTGCCACAAAAGACTTTACCATTTTCCTATCAAACACAGTCCCTTATCAACAGTTATAGTCTGTGGGATACCAAATCTGTGGATTAAATCCTTAATGAATCCAATAACCTCAGTTTGGTCTACAGCCTTGTATGGCTTAGCTTCGACCCATTTAGTGAAGTAATCAGTGGCCACTAAAATGAAACAATGATGCTTCGAAGAAGGTGGGGTGTATTTCTCCCCATCATATCCATGGTCCATCCTCTAAATGGCCAAGGCTTTACTACTGCATGCAGGTCAGTTATGGGCACATGCCTGATCGTGCCATGCTTTTGACATGCCTGGCAACCCCTTGCATATTCTATGCAGTCTTTAAGGATAGTTGGCCAATAGTAGGAATGCCTTCGAAGCAACCACCTCATCTTCACACCAGGCTGATGAGCACCACAGATGCCTTCATGAACCTCAGCCATAGCTGTCAATGCTTCTTTTGGGCCTAAACATTCCAGCAATAAACCATCTCCCCCCTTTTGTAGAGAGCATTACCGTATATGATGTATTGCATAGATTGCAATTTAATTTTCTGCTGGCCTTCGAGGATGGGCCAGCCAAGTACTGCATTATTGGATGCCTCCAATCTTGTTCCTGCAAGTCATTATGATTGACTTCCAGGACCACATTCCTTTTATTCAAGGGTGGTATTAATTTCTGATATGTTGTTGGCTTATGTCCCTTTGAGCATTATCCATCCTCTTGAAATTCAAAGCTTTCTGAGCCACATCATTAGCTCTATTATTCAAGAATCTTGGGACATGAGTTACATTTGCTATTTGAAATTGAGAAAGCAGATGTAATGCAAACACATAGTATGGCAACATGCTTATACTTTGACATTTGAAAATCCCTTTCACTTGGTTAACCACCAATTGAGAATCTCCAATATGTCAACTGCATGAACTTGTAGTCAATAAGAATTTCCAATCCCACTATTAAGGCTTCATATTCAGCTTGATTATTAGAACAAGTAATTTCATCCACTCTGAAACCATGTGTGGTTTATTCCTTGTGGTGACTTAATCACTATACCAATTCCAGTTAGGCCATTGGCTTTCGATCCATCGAACCACATTTGCCATGGCTCAACACTAGCCATGTCAAGTTCCATTATCTCTTGGCTTTCTGTTTGAGATGGATGGTCTGCCAAAAAATTGGCTAAAACTTGTTCTTTTACTGCCTTCTTTTTGGGAACATATTCTAAATGAAATTCTGATAAGGCTAATATCCATTTGCCAATTCTTCCCCTCAACATAGGTCTAGATAACATATACTTAACCAAATTTGTGGTTGCAATTACCAAGACAGTTGTAGGCAAAAGATAGTATCTTAATTTCATTGCAGCAAAATACAATGCAAGGCACAACTTTTCTACAGCTGAGTATTTACATTCACAAGAATTTAAAAACCTACTAAGGTAATAAACAGCTTGCTCCTTGCCTTCTTCATTGTCTGGGCTAAGAAAGCTCCCAATGAATCTTCTGCTGCAGCTATGTACAACTTCAAGGGCTTATCACCCTTTGGTGGCATCACACTGGAGGGTTGGCCAAGTAGGCTTTGATACCTTCGAAAGCAATTGATGCTCTGCTGTCCACACAAATTCCTCTTCATCTTTTAGCCTTAATAAGGAAGAAAATACTTTAGTTTTCCTGCAGTGTTAAATGAATCTTCGAAGAAATTAACCTGTCCAAGGAACTTTTGTAATTCTTTCTTACTTGATGGAGGTCTGGCTTCAATGATGGCTTTGGCTTTATTCTGGTCAATTTGTATTCCTCTCTTGTGTACTACATAGCCTAAGAAGTTTCCAGATGATACGCCAAAAGCACACTTAAGAGGATTGAGTTTCAACTTGAACTTTCTCATTCTTTCAAAGGCTGCTTCTAAGTGAAACAGATGCTCCTCCATGGATTGGGATTTAACTACAATGTCATCAATATAACACTCTAAATACCCTCCAATGAGGTCATGAAAGATAGTGTTCATAGCCCTCTGATATGTAGCCCTAGCATTCTTCAGGCCAAATGGCATTTTAAACCATTCGAAGGTCCCAATATTCCCAGGACATCTGAATGCTGTCTTGTGAACATCCTCCTGCAATGCAGATTTGGTTATAACCAGAGTGCCCATCCATCATTGATAAAACAATGCCCTGCTGAACTGTCTACCAACAAGTCTACTATAGGCATAGGATATTCATCTTTTGGAGTTGCTAGATTTAAGTTTTGAAATCAATGCATACCCTCATTTTACCATTCTTCTTAACTACAGGCACAATATTGGATAGCCATTCAACATACCTGGCTGTCCTGATAAAGCCTGCCTTGAGTAGTCTAAGAATTTCTTCCTTAACTTTCTGAATCACTTCTGGACTCATTTTCTTGGCTTTTGCTTGTATGGCTTGAAATTAGGCCTCATAGGGAGCCTATGTTCCACTAATGACCTATCCAATCCTAGTAGTTCATTATAAGACCATGCAAAACAATCTTTATATTTCTTCAGAACAACCAACAACTGGTCCCTGTCCAGAGCATTCAAACAAGCACTTATATAGGTGGGGTTGTATAAAACCTTCCCCTAAATTTACTTCTTCTAAGGGGTCTTGTGTCTGAGAACTTACTGAAGCTTCTTCTTTGATCCCTTCTGCCTTCGAAGCAATCTTCTTGCTTTGTTCTGCTCCCAGGTTCTTTAATTCAACATCTTTACCCTCCTCCTCATAGACAAAGTCTGTCCATAAGGCTTCTTCCTCCTGTATATCTCCTAGGACTTTTGTTTCAATGTCCAATGCACAGTATTTGTCAAGGACCAAAACTCTGGCCTGTTGTTGCTTCTGCTTGCAGCCAATTATCATGGCTTCTTTCTCTTGCTCTTGTACTCTCTGGACTATTGATTTTACATCCAATATTGAGAACTTAATTAGAGCCAAAGACTTGGCTTCTTGGACTTCATTTCTTTGCCTACAACCAGCATCATTGTCATCCTTAACGACAACCTCTTCATCAGCACTCTCCTGGACTAAGTGCTTCAGGTGTGTCACTTCCTCATCAGCCGTCACTTCGGCTGAGCCATCAGGTTTCCTCAGTATACTGAGTGGTGTCACTCCCTCAATATACAATTTGGCCTCTGCGAAGTCTGCACAGGCTATGAAGGGTTGAGGATCTGCATCAATTTCCTCTGTCTCCCCATTGCCCAAGGCCATCATTATTTTCTGATGCAAAGAGGAAGGCACACACTTGTTAGTGTGAATCCAATCTCTACCAAGTAAAGCATTGTACTTAGCATTACTGTCGATGATGAAGAATGCTGTCATGCAGTCCTTGGTTCCCACACTCAGGTTGATAGAAAGAATTCCCTGAGCCATCTGTTTGTCTCCGGCGAAACCAGCAGTGGTTGTGCTGGTTGGGATTAACCTGGGGTTCCTTTTCCCTAGTTTCTTCAAGGAAGATTTCGGTAGTAAGTTCACCGCTCCCCATTATCTATCAAGACTCGGTTCAATTGTATCCCATCGAAAAAGGCCTTGATATACAAGGCTTGACATGCTGTGTCATAGAGTTCGAGGGATATTCAAAAGGATATGAGAGGTTAATGCTCACCTATTCTTCACTCTCATATTCAGTTTCCATTGGGGTAGCCATTCCGGAATCATCTTGCACCATACTCACTTGTGAGTCTTCACTAGAGACTGGAATTGGGTCCATTTCTTGGCCCTCTTGGTTCTCATCTCCAGCTTGGAATTCATGCGGTAGTATGTGTACAATATTCACTGATACTGAGCCAAATTGGATGGCTGGTTGTGCCTGTTTCTCCTCTTGGCCACTTTGTTCAGTTACTTTAGAAGCATCCTCCATACTACATTCTGGCACTTCTTACTAACAAGCTCTTTCAAATGGTCTTTTCTGACTGGTTTTTCAACCAAAAATGTTTTGTTCAGCCATGAAGGCTTCGAACATTTCTTCCCAACCATTTCTTTCTTTTGGCCTAAGCCAACTTCTTTCTCTGCCTCGCTGTCACTCTCCATCAACGCCTTCTCCAATCCTGCTAAACTGGACTTCTCTCTGGCTTTTAGTTCAGAGTGAACTTTGGCCAACTGTTCCTGCTGCAACCCATCTTGCCTTGTGGAGTTGGTTTTGGAGTATGGTCTGACTTTGGATTCTTCTTTCATTCTGTCTGAACCAATGAAGAACTCTCTCCACTCTCTTTCAGGTCTTGCTGGTACTGAGTGTACCTACGCTGAATTTCCTCCTTTGTGATCTAGAAATTAGGGGACCATATCTGGTTCCTTTGTTTTTGGGTGCTTAAGCAATACCCAATTGTTTGGAGCCACCAAAGGAGGCTTGATCATCCTGCCCTTGGTTCCAATTACATCTCTTGGGTAAACACTTCCCAGGTTTGTTCTGCATCACAAACCAATCTGGGACCCCAGGTACCCACGAACTTACTGACCCGACTGTTCGAACTGCTTCTTTCTTCCTTCGAAGTCACCTTCGAAGCTGGCTGTGAAGGCCACTGTTTGGCCCTGACTCATGCTTTGGGCCTAACTCAGGCCTTTGCTGAAGGTGTCCACTTTCTGTCCTGCGTGAGGCTGGTCTAGAGGGCCAATCTCTGGCTTTGATCCCATAAACTAAACCTCTCTCCAGTCTCCTCTCAGAATGACTACTCTCCATTCTGTAATAATTAGGTGGCCTGGACTCATATAAAGGCCTCTTGCCTTTGGAATGCATTCTATCAGCTGTTGGTTCAACCGTCAATGGCTGCTGCCTAACACCAGATGGATATGGCCTTTTATTGTAAGCATTGGTTGGTTTAGGACGTCTTTGCACATCCCTGTAATATTGCTTCCCCAATTGGAAGCCCTTTCAACCATTTGTAGCTCAGTCTGCACCTGGGACACATCCTCTGCATTACAGCTGCTTCTAAGGAGTCATCATCCAGTGCTTCTTCATCAGAGTCTTCCCTCTGGTGTGAGAAATCTTGTCTAATAGCTGGTAGATTTCCAGTGTCTTTCTTGATAGTTGTCTGGTTGGCGACATGCATTTGCACGTTGACTTCTTCCAATTCTTTCAATGAGAAGCTCTGAAAGTCTGGCATAATGACATTGGCTGCCACCTCTCCAATTTCTGGAAATGGATTACTGTCGATCCCCATAGCCTTTTCTGCTTTGGCTGGGAATTTCAAACTTCCTTTCCGAATTTGTTCTTGGATCCTGTCTCGAAAAACAATACAGTTCTTAGTCGAGTGAGACCAAGAATTATGCCATTTACAATATACTTTTCCTTTAAGTTCATCAGGAGATGGAATTTTGACTCCTTTCGATAACTTAAGGAAGTTGGCCGCAAGCAAATGATCAAAAATGTCATCTGCCTTAGTTAAATCGAAAGAGTATTTCCTGTGAAGGTCTTTCTTTTTAAATTGCTGGTCCATTGTTGTATCCTTATGAATTAATGCTTCACAGATCATAGTTCTTCCCCCAATCTCTGCTGCATCGATCTCATAATTAGGATCTCTATAATATGTCTTGTACGATGCATTATTTCGGTCTTGTTCCTCCTCTAGTAATACTTCGTACCTAGACACCTTATAAGTGAGTTCCACTAAATCTCTGAACTCAGTCGAGTCAAACTTCTTTTGAAGCCTAAACTCTAAACCATTTTGAGCCAATCTCACGAATTCTGGCTCTGGTAAGATGACTCCGCATTTATTTCGAGCCCTTTTAAATCTAGCAATAAACTGAGTAGCCTTCTCATCAGGCCTTTGACTCAATCTTGCCAAGTCTGCCATGGAAACCTCTGGCTCTGATTGGAAGAATTGGGCATGAAATTCCTCTTCCATCTATTGCCAAGTTTAGATGGAGCCAGGTGTAAGGTTAATATACCATACAAATGCTCCCCCAGTTAGGGAATTTGGGAATAACCTTAACTTCATATAGTCATTATTGGTAAATTCGCCGCATTGAGCAGCAAACCTAGCAATATGCTCTACTGTTGATTGGTTTCCATTCCCATAAAAAAGGGTAAAATCTGGTAACCTGAAACCTCTTGGGTATTCATGTACCCTGTCTACCCATTCTGGATATGGTTTCCTGTACACAGGAGTCTGGACCCCCCAAGCCATCGGTCCACACATCTCTCTAACAATATCTGCAATTTGGTCCCTAGGGATCATATTTTGTGCCTGTTGAACCACTGTTGGAAGGGCAAACATAGGACTTGGTGGGCAAACTTGTGCCTGTGGTCCTCTTGGTCTATAAGGTGGTATATTTAGGACTGGTTGTCCCTGTGATACAGGTTGCTGTTGGGGGTGTGGGTAACCCCTTTGAGCCTGTCCTGCGAAAGGACCTACGAAAGGTGCTGGAACTGGTGTTGTGTCTCTTCCATTTGTAGGAAAACCTTCTAACCCCCCGGCTGTAAATTCAAATAAGGGATTAGTGAACCCACTTGTGCCAGGTATGGCTTCGAACATGGGATTTGAACCATTCTTATGCCATTTTCTTGTACTGGGCCAGATCCACCAAATTGCATGGCTTCACTAAGTGTAACTGGTATTCTGACCTACTATAGGCCTCGGAATAGGTTCGTACCAAGACTGAGGTGATGGTCTTTCATAGTTCTGATTACTAGTTTGACCATTAGAATGTCCATTAACTTGCATAGGCTGTTTATCTCTAGCCAATATTTGCTGAGGGACATTCGAAACTTCCTCCATGTGTCTTACGTTTGTTGGTTGGTGGTTATTCATTCGATCCAAAAAGGACGTTGCCCACCTTTCCATTGTGTTCATTAATTACTGTCCCATAGCATCTACTAGGCCACTCCATGGATTTATTGGCTGAGTAGATGGAACAGTGGATGGTCCAATTCCTTGGTCTCGTCCAATATTATGAACGTGCGGTACTTGTTCTGAAGTGCTGGTTTGTTCGACCATAGGTTCTGATAAAATGAGAGTTTCCACAGGATGTGTTATCACATTATCCTCTGGATTAGGTATCTCTACCTCTCCTTCCACACCTTCTTCCAAGTGTTCATTTTCTCCTTGTCTCTTACGTCTAGCCATTTCAATTAGTCCCACTGGGCGTGCCAAAAATATATGTTGGCTTTTTGGCTTTCGAAGGTTATTATTGTAATTGCGAGCGTGCCAGCAAGGATCAATCAGTCCTTACAGAAAATTAATTGCCAACCAATTATTAGACAATTGTGTTTTAGTTCTTTCAGCCTCAATGAAGAGGACTTTTACTGGTGGCTTGATTTAGGAGAATTAAGCAATATAACAATCAAATGAAGAACAGTTGAAGTATTTCATTAAAATGAAAACTTACAATGATCCAAACTCAGCCTCGTACAGGTTTACAGCAACAATCTACTTGAAACTACTCCTATGAACGAAGTGCAGTACAGGAATTTAAAGTACAGGAAATGTAAGATTGGAAATGTAAAACTGGAAAGGAAAATAAGTATACTAAGACTGGTTTTTTAGATCTAAGTCTGGGGGGCTTTTCTGGGGCCTTCTCTGCTACTTATACTGCTCAAGGATGACCATCGAACTGCATTTCTAACCGTCGAACTGCTCCTCCATGATCGCTGATCATGTTGCCTCAAGATTAGCTCCATTACGCCATTACTTGCAGTTAGGCTTCCATCCTAAATTTGAATTTGAATTTGAAATGTGAGTAACCGTTGAAGCCACATCATCTTGCATCTCTTTGTTGATCCACTGTTACTCAGATCTCGTAATAACCAATACTAACTGCCACGTGTACGATCAGGATCGAAGACTTGAATAGTCTTCCTATATTATCCTTATTTTGCCACGCGTCGAATTTGCAATTGGCTTGTACAAAATATATAGTCAACAAAGATTTATTTGAAAGAGAAAAATAGAATCAAAATTTATTTTGTCTCATTATTTCTCACCTAAACCTTTATCCTAAATGTTGTTAGAATGTATTTAATATTTGATTAAATCAGGAGTTCAAACAGCCCAAAACAAAGGTTCAAACAGCTCAGCACAGCAACAGGCCAAAAGATTCAAAAAGTTCGAGTGGAAGATATTCAAATTGGTAATGATAGAAGTACAACGGTTATAAACGGCTATAAATTCAAATGACTACAACGGCTATAAATTCAAATGAATACAACGGCAATAAACGGCTATAATTTTCATTATATATACCAAAGCCTCTAATGTAAACAAGTTACAAAAAATCTAAAAATATTCTTTGATCTATAATCACTCACATCTTTTCTCAGAAATTATACACTGAGCCTTATAGCTTTAAGCACATCTTTCCTGTGTGAGATTTACAGAAAAATCAAATCTTCATTTTATATATCTATCTTTGAGAGATATTTATTGTAAGCTTTCTTTGAAAGCAAAAATACCATTTCATCTTGTAAAAGTGTTGCAAACACTGTATTCTTGAAATCTTGAGAGTGATTGTGAATCACCTAAGATTTCCAAGGGTTTGGGCTTGTGAAGTCTGTAAAATCCGTGGAAGATTGCTCCATTTGTAAAGAGGTTGCCAGCACCCTTGTGAAGCTAGAAGATAGTAGAAAATCTCAAGTGAAGCTTGAGGAGTGGACACAGGCCGAGTTGAAGCCGAACCACTATAAATTTGTTTGCCTCTCTCTCCCTTATCTCTTTATTTTATTTTAAATTGCCATAGCTATATTTCACATTTTTACTGTACTAAAATCATTAACTGACATAATTATTAAGACACTTGTTTTAATTTTTATTTCATTAATTATATTCATCCATTATGCTAGTCATAATTTTTATTAGGGTATTATTAATTTTTAATTGTAAAAACCTAATTCACCCCCCTCTTAGGTTGTCTTTTGGGTAATAATTGGTATCAGAGCCTAGACTCTTGCTTTAGATTTAACCATCTGAGAGTTTCGATCCATGGCAACCTTAACTAGCACTAGCACTACTGAAGGACAAGCCACCAATAGGCCACCATTATTTGACGGAAACAACTATAGTCATTGGAAAGATAAGATGACCCTATACCTACAAGCCACTGATTATGCTATGTGGATTATTGTCACCAAAGGTCCAAAAATTCCTACCAAATTAGTAGACAATATTAGTGTACCTAAAACTGAAGATGAATGTGATGAGAGGGATCACAAATTATTGCAAGCCAATGCTAAAGCCAAACTCACCCTTGTTTGTGGATTAGACTCTAAGGAGTATAATAGAATTTCAAGTTGTGATTCGGCAAAACAAATTTGGGACAAACTTGAAGTAACTTATGAAAGTACAAACCAAGTAAAGGAATCTCGTATTGATATGCTTGTTCATAGTTATGAATTGTTTAAAATGAACTCTGATGAATCTATTTCAAGTATGTTTACTAGATTTACTGAAATTGTAAACTCTTTAAAATATCTTGTCAAAGCCAAGGTCACCGCCATTATAGAAGCCAAAGATCTCTCCACACTTGGATTGGATGAGCTTATGGGTTCCCTTATGACTCATGAGATCACCATGAAAGGACATGAGGATGTTGAAAACAAAAAGAAAAGTGGAATTGCATTCAAAGCCTCATCAAATGAAGAAGAGCATGAAAACACCAGTGAGGATGAAAGCTATGCCATGTTTAGTAGAAATCTCAAAAAACACTTCAAGAAAAACAATTATGGAGGAAGAAGACCTTTCAAGAAAGAGTACAACAAAGATAACAAGAAAGAGCCTATTATTTGCTATGAGTGCAAAAATCCTGGACATATGAAGATGGATTGTCCAAAATTGAAGAATCATGGAAAAGACTACCAAAATAAACAAAAAGGCCATGATAGCAGCTTGGGGAGAAAGTGAAGATGAAAGCTCAAGTGATGAAATTGAAAATGAAGTAGCCAACTTATGTCTCATGACTCTTGAAGATGAAGACTCTACTCAAGATGAGGTAACTACTCTTTATGAAGAACTTGAAAGTGCATTCCATGAACTATCAAATGAATTTAGAAAAGTTTGTGCCAAAAATAATGTGTTGAAGAAATCTGTTGCATCTTTATCTATTAATGTAGAAGAATTAAAGAAAGAAAAATTATTTTGAAAAATGATTTTGATACTATCTCTAATGAGAAAACTACTTTAAAAAACAATGTTGATGATTTAACAAAAACATTCGAAAATTTTGTAAAAGGTAGAGAGAATCTCAACATGCTTCTTGGAAATCAAAGATGTGTTTTTGATAAAGCGGGTATTGGATATGACCCTATTAAGAAACAAAAGAATCTCAATACAATTTTTGAAAAGGCACCTCTCATAACACACTCTTATATTACTTGTCATTATTGTAGAAAGAAAGGCCATTATATATATCTTATTGTCCATTCAAAAAGAATATGAACATGGGAATTAAAAATTTGGATTATTAAGAGATCTAACAAAATTAACCAAGAAGGACCCAAGAAACTATGGGTACCAAAAACCAACACTTGATTGTCATTTTGTAGGTTTGCTTTAAGTCCAAAGCTAAAGAAGGGAAGTGGTACCTTGATAGTGGATGTTCCAGACACATGACCGGAGATAAATCATTCTTTACTAAACTATCATCGAAAGATGGAGGATTTGTTACTTTTGGAGACAACAAGAAAGGAAAAATTATCGGTATTGGTAGCATCGGTATTTCTCCTAACCCTTCTATTGAAAATGTTTTACTTGTTGATGGATTTAATCATAACCTACTTAGTATTAGTCAATTATGTGATAAAGGTAATCGAGTTATTTTTGATAAATCACATTGCACAATTGAAAGCACAAATGATCATAAAGCTTTATTCATTGGTAATCGCCATGATAATGTTTATGTTTTTCATCTTAATGATCTCTATGCTAGTGATGTTAAATGTTTATATGTTAATAATGAAAATAGTTGGTTATGGCATAGAAGACTTGGTCATACTCATATGGATTTAATTGCTAAACTTTTGAGAAAGGATTTGGTCATTGGACTTCCAAAAATTAAATTTGAAAAAGATCATCTTTGTAGTGCTTGTTAATAAGGAAAACAAGCTAAAACATCATTTAAATCAAAATCTCATATTTCCACAACTAGACCTTTACAACTATTGCATATGGATTTATTTGGTCCCTCAAGGACATCTAGTCTAGGTGGTAAACGTTATTGTCTTGTTATTATTGATGATTATTCAAGATTTACATGGGTTATGTTTTTAGCATATAAAGATAAAACATTTTCTTCTTTCACAAAACTCTGTCGTAGAATTCAAAATGAAAAAGGCTTTCTTATTACTAATATTCGAACTGACCGTGGTAGAGAATTTGAAAATGAGAAATTTGAATTGTTTTGTGTGAGCATGGTATTGGACATAATTTTTCAGCACCTAGAACCCCTCAACAAAATGGTGTAGTAGAAAGGAAGAATAAAACTTTAGAAGAGATGAGTAGAACAATGCTTTGCGAAAATAATCTTCCTAAATATTTTTGGGCCGAAGCCGTTCACACCGCATGCTATATTTTAAATCGTGCATTAATTAGACCTATTCTCAAAAAGACTCCTTATGAACTTTGGCATGATAGAAAGCCCAACATTAGTCACTTGCATGTTTTTGGTTGTAAATGTTTTGTGCATAATAATGGTAAGGATAACTTAGGTAAATTTGATTCAAAATCTGATGAAGCAATTTTTTTTGGCTATTCCTTAACTAGCAAAGCTTATCGTGTTTTTAATAAAAGAACTCTTGTTGTGGAAGAATCTATACATGTGCATTTGATGAAACTAACATCTCTGCTCAAAACAAATTGTTAGTGATAATATAGATTTGGAACCAAATGTGGAAGATTCAAGTATCTACAAAGAAGAGAACCAACCATGTAAGTTGAACAAAGAGATTGAACAACCTATTCTCCCACCTCAAGAAGAAGGAGGAAACAATGATGATTTGCCAAGAGAATGGAAGTTTGTTCATAATCACCCTAAGGATTTAATCCTAGGTGACCCTACAAAAGTATTGAAACTCGCTCTTCACTTAGAAACATTTGTAGTAACTTGGCTTTTTCTCACAGATTGAGCCTAAAAACTTTCAAGAAGCCGAATTCGATGAACATTGGATGATAGCTATGCATGAAGAGCTTAACCAATTTGAGAGAAACAAAGTGTGGGAACTTGTGCCAAACCTAAAGATCATACCATTATCGGTACCAATGGATCTTTCGAAACAAGCTTGATGAATCCGGCACAATTATAAGAAACAAGGCTAGACTTGTTGCACAAGGATACAATCAAGAAGAAAGTATTGATTTCGATGAAACCTTTCTTCCGGTTGCTAGATTAGAAGCCATTCGCATGTTACTTGCATTTGCATGTTTTAGAGATTTCAGATTTTATCAAATGGATGTAAAAAGTGCATTTCTTAATGGTTTTATAAATGAGGAAGTTTATGTTAAACAACCCCCAGGTTTTGAAGATCATGCTTTTCCAAATCATGTTTTTAAACTATCAAAAAGCTTTATATGGTTTGAAACAAGCACCTCGTGCATGGTATGAACGATTAATTGTAAATTTTTTGAAAAAATAATTTTTCTAGAGGAACGATT
This sequence comes from Camellia japonica, assembly GCA_030407325.1. Lineage (NCBI taxonomy): Eukaryota > Viridiplantae > Streptophyta > Magnoliopsida > Ericales > Theaceae > Camellia > Camellia japonica. Next base: position 1,227 of record JAPPVO010001002.1, on the reverse strand, counting down.
GACACAACATTTTTGTTAAAACTAAAATGATGATTTACTTATTGTGCAAATATATGTAGATGACATTATATTTGGTGCTACTAATGAAATCTTGTGTAAGGAATTTGCTAAGTGTATGCAAGGTGAGTTTGAGATAAGCATGATGGGGGAGCTAAATTATTTCCTTGGGCTTCAAATCAAACAATGTAAGGAATGAATTTTTATCAACCAAGCTAAGTACACAAAAGAACTACTCAAAAAGTTTGGTATGTATGACTCAAAAATAGCTAAAACACTTATGAGCACATCCATTAAGCTAGACAAGGATGAAAAAGGTAAGTCCATTGATCAAACAAAATATCGAGGTATGATCGGCTCACTTCTTTATTTAACTGGAAGTAGACCCAATATTATGTTTAGTGTTTGTATGTGTGCTAGATATCAATCAAATCCTAAGGAATCATATCTTAGTGCTATTAAAAGAATTTTTAGATATCTTGTTGGCACTCAAAATTTGGGACTGTTTTATCCTAGAGGTGTTGCATTTGATTTAATTAGTTACTTGAATGCCGACTTTGCCGGATGCAAACTTGATAGAAAGCACCAGTGGCACTTGTCACTTTCTTGGTAACTCATTAGTATCTTGGTTTAGCAAAAGCAAAATTATGTTGCTTTATCAATTTATCAACGGCCGAAGCTGAATATTAGCTTCCGGAAGTTGTTGTGCCCAAATACTTTGGATGAAACAACAATTGGAGGACTTTGATTTGCATTATGATCATATCCCTATTAAATGTGATAATACTAGTGCCATCAATTTAAGAAAAATCCGATTCAACACTCACGAACAAAACATATTGAAATTCGACATCATTTTTTAAGAGATCATGTTCAAAAATGAGATATTGTACTTGAATTTGTAAACACCGACAAGTAATTGGCGAATATTTCACAAAACCCCTAAGCGAGGATCGCTTCAATTTTATTCGTGGTGAGCTTGGAATGTCGATTTCTACTTAAAAAGTTTTGTTATGACTGTGAAATTTGAATTTTTGTTAAAATGATATATGTGTATTGCTACATTGATATGAAACATTTATATCAGTTGAATGCTTTCAGTCCTTCATACATTTATTCTCCTTAACAGTTTGTTATTCTCAACTGTGTAATTTTTTTTGGGTTCTGCATCTTGAGGTAAAATTAACTTTGCATATATTGATTTTTTTTAAACCCTCATGATATTTTTTT
>JAPPVO010001001.1:0-36822 GCA_030407325.1 Camellia japonica | reverse complement strand
CCAACTCCCTTGCACTGCCGGAATCTGAACTGCCGGAATCTCCTGTACTACTAGAACCTCCTCTGGCACAGGCACTTCCTGCCTACCCGGCCTACCACGCCTACCGCGACCTCGTCCTCGTCCTGACATCCTAATACAAGGAACAAAGACGTTAGCACATTAATAAATGTGCCGAAGCTAAACACTCGCGTCCTAATGCACTGGACAAAATAATTCATTCACGTAAGCACATAATCACATAAGTACCTACGAATTTCATTCCTGGATGATAATGGTCCCAAAGCGTTACCATAGTTCCGGTTGGAAGCAGCAGTGATCAATTGCCTTTCCAACAAGACTACTAGCAATTCAAGGGTCCAATCAACATCCTAGAAACTACATTCCATACCCACATAATCACATAAACATGTTATCATGCAAACATATAACACTACACTAAGTCTCTATCAAACGAGACGAACCCATTGTGATACTAATCACTTCCCACGTACCCAAAGTATTCAAACCCGGTACGCTCTGATACCAAGTTGTAACGCCCTCAAAATAACCCAATATACATATAACAATGACTTGCATTATTAAAAGAAAACATTATTATCTCATCATCAGAGTATTACGAAATGAAAACATTACATGTAACATCATAATAAATGCCCTACAGGCTTACATCTTGCCAAGCCAAACACTTGGACACAAAAATATGAGTCTAACTCAAATACAAGTAAAGCCCTAGGCTTGAATGTTTACATGTAATTCAAATAAAAACAGAAAACTAATCTAGTCTTCAATCCAAGTCCTTCCAAGCTAAGTCCTTGGAGGTAGCTTATCACCTGAACCTGAAAATGATGTTCCCATATAAGGGTGAGCCACAGCCCAGTAGAAAAATACTAAACCAAATATAAGCATTGAATAAAGTCTAGCATTTAATAGATGGTTAACCATGTTAAGTCAATTATATCAACATACAGTCTTAAGACACTAATGTCTATGACACTTATCAATTTCCATTATATCAATATGGCTCAGAACCTGACCAAACTTACAACTGTGAACTATATAGCATATTCACATTACGTCCAATATCAACAACACAAATGAGACTCAGGCTCATATCAAAACACTTCATACTTCCAGATTGATACACATTTTAGTGCTGTATCAATAAAACACTTCATTAATAATAAGCACACATAATAGTGATGCTAATGGAGTCCATCCCCTATCTCCTCCCAAACAAAATTCCGGTTTAGAGGTCCATCACCTATCTTTCCCTAACGTGGAGTACATCCCCTATCTCCTCCCAAACAATGCAATGCATGTAAACACATAACATATACAACACACAATCAATACATTTAATGTCTGTATTAATTCATCAGTCAAAGTTAATGACTAAAACAATGTGATTAGTTCCAGTTATCCCTAATCCACATGCAATGTCTACAACAATCATGACTATCCTCCACCGATAGCCCAAAACAGTTATTTCTAGACTGGAAATAAATAAATCAACAATTCAATAGGCAAATGATTTAAATTAATCAACTACCCCATTTAATCAATAAATTCCTCAATGCAATGAATTCAACCAATTTTCCCAATTTTCCTTAAGTTAAACATACAATTCAATTTAATACAACAACTAGGGTTTTTCCCAAAATTACCAAACTACCCCCAACATATTAAAATGCTAAAAATCAGAACAAAACGTATACATTGGAGTAGGAGATCCCTACCTCGAAGAAATAACTCAAAAAGAAGAAGATGAAGATGATGCCCAAAATCCAAAGTGCTCCGAGCCAACAACTTTTCAGATTAAAAGAAAGCCCTCGACTCACTCTACCTTTTTAATGAAGGAACTAGGGTAGAAATGCACTCTAAATAGATCAAACCTAAGAGAGAAAGTGTGTAGGGAGAGAGAGAAGACGGTTCTAGGGTTTTAGAATCAAAAGGGAGATGAAAATGATCCAGAAAGTCGGATCTCGGCTTATATAACAGTCGCCCCGCTCGAGCGTGGAAACCCCCGCTCGAGCGCCACTCACAAACTCCCGCTCGAGCGGCCAAACTCCCGCTCGAGCGGCGGATGCACACTCTCAGCATTTTCGCATACAGGCTCCCCGCTCGAGCTCCCAACTCCCCGCTCGAGCGTCACTCACAACCTTCCGCTCGAGCGGCCAATCCCCCGCTCGAGCGTCCAACACTACACAGGAAATACTGGATGGGTGATATTCCCGCTCGAGCGCCAAAACCCCTCTCGAGCGGACAAGCAACAAAAAGGTCCCTGCTCGAGCGTCAAACTTCCCGCTCGAGCGGACAGGTCAAAATCTGGGCAACTAGTTTAGGCATCTAAACTCAACCGACCTGTCACAAACCTGCCCAACACATCCTATAACTCAAAAATAAGAAATTAAAGGACAATAACAACAATCTGATAACAACGGAGTCTACGGAACATAAGTCCTGATACAACAACCAAAAGGAAAAGACCGGGGTCGCTATACTGGTCGCTCGAGCGACCATGTCTTCGCTCGAGCGAGCCTGTCCAGTTTAAATACGCAGAAACGGTTTTAAATCATTTTTTTTACAACTTTTTGATCCAGAAACCCTAGTTACGAATTTTCTCTCTCCCAACTCACCTTCTCTCCTAGGTTTGATCTAGTTAGGGTGTGTTTTTACCCTAGTTGCTTTACAAATAAGATAGAGGAGAGTGAGGGCTTTCATTTAATCTGAACGGTTATTGATTTGGAGCACTTTAGAGTTTGGGCTATCATCTCCGTCTTCTTCTTTTTGGGTTCTTGCTTCGAGGTAGGGATTTCCTACTCCATTTATACGCTTTAATCCTAAGTGTTGGTATTTTGATATGTGGGGGTAGTTTGGTAATTTTGAGAGAAACCTTAGGGTTTTGGCTTAGATTAATTTGTTTAATTAATTTAAGGGAAAAATGTGGAATTGGGTTTAATTCATGAAATTGGGGAAATTATGAGATTAATGATATAGTTGGGTAGTTTAAATACTTACCTATGAGAATGTTGATTTTACATTATTGTTGTATTTATTTCTTGTTTAGAAATAACTGTTTTGGGCTATCGGTGGAGGATAGTCGTGATTGTTGTAGACCTTGCATGTGGCTTAGGTATAACTGGAATTAAGTCACTTATGTTGACTGTTGAATTAGTACAGAACATTACTTGTATTGATTATGTGTTGTATATGGCAATTGTGTGTTTCATTGCATATGCATGTTGTTTGGAGAAGATAGGGGATGAACTCCACGGTTTAGGGGAAGATAGGGGATGTACCTCTAAACCGGATTTGTTGGGAGGAGATAGGGGATGGACTCCAGTAGCATCACTCATATGTGTGCTTATTGCTATTTGTTGTTGATATGATACATCATTATAATGTGTATCAGTTGGAAGTATGGAAGTGTTGTGGTTTGAGCTTTAGTCTCATTTATTTTTGTGACATATAGATCACTATTGTGGTTGGCCAGGCTCTGAGCCATAATGATATAACTCGAAAGTTGAATAAATATTGGAAAGTGAAAGGTGTCATAGACAATATGTCATAGACAATGTAGACATTCGTGTCATGAAATTGGAAATTGATTATCTTGTGTTAACCATGTATCGAATGCTAATGCTTTAGTTAATTCTTATGCTTGGTTTAGTATTTCTCTACTGGGCTGTGGCTCACCCTATATGGGAACTTCATTTTCAGGTTCAGGTGGTTCACTACCTCCAAAGACTTAGCTTGTGAGGATTTGGACTTGAAGACTTGTCTTATTTGTTTTAGTTGTTTTATTTGAATTTTGTAACATTCAAGCCCAGGGCTTTATTTGTTTGAGTTAGAACTCATGAAATTGTGTCCAAGTGTTGGCTTGGCAAGATGTAAGCCCGTAGGGCATATATTTTGATGTTTTATTTCGTAATACTCTGATGATTCAAATGATATAATGTTTTTCTTTAATAATGCATGTCTTGTTTTATATTTAATGGGTTAAATTTTGAGGGCGTTGCAACTACTAGCTTCACCATCACAAATCATATAACCTTCACCCAAAGAACAACACTTTACAAAAACATCAATACGATGAATATCACAAGAAAGTGCCAGTCCAACCATAACCTCCAAATCCTCTTCACTTTGTAGACCACAACAAGAATGTCCAGGCATTGAATACGATATAGTCAAAGAACTACCAACTAACTCACTCCACTTTGCACACAATTTATATACTAAATCCTTGAAATTAAATCCATCATTATACTTGATAACCAATGTCACACCTTTAAACTTGCAATAAGAAACAAACAATTCTCCATCACTATAAATCCTGCAACAAACAACAATTATATTTCAGCAAACAACTCAAACACCCTAAAACAAAATCAAATACAATGATAAAATTATCAACCAACTCAAACACATCCAAAAACCAACACTGATAACTTTAACAGTTAACACCACCAAAGACCAAGAACAGTGAATAAGGCTTACACTTATTAGACATGGTAACTTGATTTGAATCTTACCATTACATTATGCAACCTTTTCATCTCCTATTACCATACTCACTCATAAATTTATCACTGTTGAAAAAGTTAATCCAACAACACCCCCAAAATACACAGTGATAAAATTATCACTGTATAAAATAACAAACCAACACCTGTGTTCAATCAACACAATTTCGTAACCAAAAATAATAAAAATCTAAAATTCAATCAACATATACATATCTCAAAACTTTCAATATCATGATCAAAACACAAATTCAATTGCAACAGAAACAATAGAGTAACAACAATATCACCATAAAATCAAAATCACCAACTCAAACTAAAAAGAACCAAAACATTGAAATTGAAATCAAAATCAAACATACCAGTCGACCTAACTCCACAACATCGCAAATCAAAAATGTAACTATGCACCAAACGCGAAATCGCAAATAGGAAGAATCACCAAGCACGCAATCGCAAATCACAAATCGCAAAGATACACCAAGCGCGAAATCAGAAATCACGAAGCTCCACAATAATACAATAGCAAATCGTGAAGTTCCACAGAAATCCAAATCACAAACATAATATTTTGATGGAAAATCCAAACAGAAACGCGCCAAAACAGGGGAGGGGTAAAACAGTACCAAAAAAAAAAGGCTCAGGACCTGTTGGTGCACAAGAGCAAAACTCAGGACTAAGAGGGGAATAAGTGTAAAAGGTAGGACCGGCCAGTAAAAACCCTTTATATATTAGGTATGTTTTAAGTCCAAAAAAATTAAAAAAGGCCCAAACTAACTTAAAATAAATTGACCAACTACAAAATTAAAAGGGCCCATTCAAAATTAAAAGATCTCATTCTCTCTCCATATCTAATTCCTAACCCTAACTCTTGGTTCAATTTTTCCAAAAATTTGAGAGAAGCGGCACAATAGAGTACTAACGAATTTCTCAAGAATTCAAAGTAGCAGCACAACACATGTAGGTCTTTTTTTCCATTAAATTAATTAAATATTTGTCTTGTCTTTTGCTCAATTGCTATTATACTATTGGTATTTATACAAATCTGCATCATTAAGAAGAATTAATCTTTTGCTACATGTGCTATTATCACATTAGAAGTTTAATAGTTCACATCACATAATTTAAAAGTTTTGTGTTTTGTTAAGTGATGGCGGTGCTCTTGTACTTGTTTTGATCTAAAAAAGTATTTTGATTTCAGCTTATCATGATTCTTAAAAGAAATTATCCATCTGGATTTGCAAAAAGGAAAAAGACTAGATTATGCAAGTATGATTGATTTATTTACTTCTAAAAATGCAAAAGCGAGGATCAAGTGATATTTATTAGTTGTTGTAACACAAATCTTGTCCTTAACCTTCAAAGTTTTTTTGCCATGTGCTTATAGCTGTTTACCAATTTTCAAAAAACAATGCAATTCAGAAATAGCTTTTGGAGAGTCTTAGACGCGGGGTTGCAGAATAGACACACATAGCACTTTTATAGTATTTGTAATTCTATTATTCATATGTAAGTATCGGCCTTTTTGGTCAATAAATTTTGTTATAAAAATAGAAGCTCCAATAATTATTTTAGTACCCTCACTTAAATATTATTTCGGCTCGCTTTATTTCTTTGTTCAAGAATTGGCCGGAGGTAACTTCAGTTACTGGCCATCCCGATACTTAACCATTGGGTACGGGGAGCGGGTCGTGACATTGATAGTTTTATTGATTATATATATATATATTGTTTTCAACTTGGCTACTTAGAACTTAATAGATCTGTTTATTATTATTATTTAAGCTGCAGGATTAGGAGAGAGAAAATCAATAATAGATGTTAATTTTATATACCATGAGTAGTTGAGTTTTTTATGTACATATAATGGTAGGAGGTTTGAAGGGGTGAAGCACAAATAAATCCCAATTTGGGAACTTGTGCACTAGTTAGTCCTACTTTTTTTTTTTTTTTGTTAAACCAAAAGGTCCTAAAACAATGAAATTGACACACCCGTCCTCTTCCATGCACATTTTTATGTGTTTAATGGGGGGCAAATGTGAAATTTTGTTGTGGTTAAAATTACATTTGTGGACATAAAGCGCACTATAGGTATTTTTTGGTTTCCTTCTTTTTGATTAAATGTTTGATCTGCATACGGAAACATTGTCAAGAAACATTCTCACATTAAAACATTTCCATGTTAGGGGATTGGAACGTTATGTGATTGAGGATTTTCTGAAGAGTTGTTCCCACAAATTCCACATTTGTGTTTTTGACTAAAACCTTAATTGAAGGAACCTCTTTGCTGAGACCACCTTCAACAATAGCTGATCAATTTCCGTCGGTGAGGGTTTGGCGTTGTCGTCTCCGGAGACATACATACAAACGCAGTGGATAGTGTTCCTCGTCGTACACGCTGATTACGCCATTGTCGTAATTTCAAACGTCGACAATGAAGCTCGAAGGTGTGTAATGTTTGACACTTTAATTGTTGATGTGTGTTGCAATTTGTTACCCTTTATTTGTATTTGATTTTGGTTTTGTGGTTTGAGTCATCATTGCATGCCCTAATTGGTTGATGTAATGTGCAATGTGAGATTTGGGGTAAATTTAACATTGTAATTTTGGTAAATTATGCAAATAGTCCCTGTAGTTTACACGATGTGTCAATTTGGTTCCTGTAGTTTCAATTTGCTTGATTTTTCCCCTTAATTTAACGGATTGTGTCATTTTAGTCCAACAAATAACGGTTGCTAAGTTAATTTAACGGAAAGTCAAACAATGTGTCAATTTGGTCCCTGTACTTTACACGATGTGTCAATTTGGTCCCTATAGTTTTAATTTTCTCGATTTTGACAAGGACTAAATTGACACATTGTGAAAAATACAGGGACCAAATTGACACATTGTTTGACTTTCCGTTAAATTAACTTAATAACCGTTATTTATTGGACTAAAATGACACTATCCGTTAAATTAAGGGGCAAAATCGAGCAAATTGAAACTACAAGGAGCAAATTGGCGCACTGTGTAAACTATAGGGACTATTTGCATAATTTTCCCTTGTAATTTTGATATATGACGATTCACGCACATCGAATATATATGATTAGAGGTGATATTCGTATAGTTTTAATGTTATAGTGTTGTGTATTGAATGTTAATAGTCATATTTGTCTATTTGTTTATAGTGAAATGGGTATGTTGATATTGTTGTGTGTACTTATAGTCGGAATAATGTCCTGTTTGGACGTAGGATATGCATTTTGTTGTTGTGGTAATTTATACGTGTGTGTGTTGTTAACATTATCCATCCAGTGTAGGCAATGGGGTTTTGCATCTCGACATTGGTTGTGCATGTTAGTTTTAGAGTGAGATCGGCGGGTACATGATTATGTTTCCCGTGTCTCGTACCAATATGTTCAGTGTGGAAATATGTTGTGTACCATAAGTGTGTGTCTTGCAGTATGGTATTTCATTTCGTAATAATATTTATGATTTATGTTAGACACGTCGTAATATGCTTAGTGTGTGATGTGGTGCATCGTGATGTTTCCAAAAAAAAAATTTGATTCTCATGTTACAAGAAAACAATATCAGCAATTGAAACTCATCCACATCGTATATCACTGTACAAAAATCAAACACACAAAAATGAAAATGCAAAACACTACCCTCTCAATCATTATACACAAATGAACAAAAAAGAATCGACCAAAATCGTAATAAGAGTAAATGTGTAAACTCCACCCATGCTAAATTAAAGGATAATATTCTTTACCAATTAAATAGGACCAAATGGTTCATAAGAAAAAACACAGAACTAAATGGATCATCATTCCCAAATTTAGGATTTACCAGTAATTTCTCCAAAAAATTATAACAAAATAAATTCGGTAATAAATACTATTATTTATCAAAGCGAGGCCTAAACTATCAGTGGTGCTCTCACCACGATACATGCATTTACCCAAGATGGTATGCTCTCAACTACGAAATACTCAAGTTAATTGGCTATACAGATAATAAGGTGGTTAGATAAAGCTGAAATATGAAAGTTGAAAGTTAAAAATTAAAAATTAAGTATTAAAAAGTGAATGTTGAATTTTTTAAGTTAAAAAGTTATTTAATAAAAATTAAGTATTGAACTAAAGACCAGTTATTTGATATGTATAAGATAAAATTTGAAATTTATTATTTTTAAATAATATATTTTAATTTTTATATTGTGATGATGGTGGTGGTAGTGGTGGCATGGTAGCAGTGGCGGAGCCAAAAAATTAAATCAGATGGGGCACTTATTAATTACAACATTAAAAAAATTTACAAAAATATTTCACATAAATTTTTATGATTAATTTCAAGAAAGATAAATCTATATATATATATATTATTTGTGACTACTATATCATGGACAATATAAAAAAAAAGTCATGGATATAAGTTTTAAAATAAATTATATAATGATAAAGTATTTTTTTATACAAAATTTCAGTAAAAATTCAATATAATAGTAATATTACGTCATTATTGACATATGATATCACCAACCAATAGTAAAGAAATACATAGAAGATAAACCCCACATGTCAAATGTAACTAGCAATTTAATAAATTTCATATTTTCATTGAGATTAATTATAATTGTATGTTAATAATGATCGACATCACCATTGTATTGAAATTTTCATAGATAATAATATGACTTGTCGTAATATCTTTATTTTCAATAAAAAAAATCATTATTATTCTCATAATTTTAAAAATATTATTGATATTTCACTCTAAACAATATTTTATAATTTTTTTATTTAAAATGTTTTCTTTATATTTGCAAAAAAAAAATAATAATAATAATTCCAAAACCAGGGGCACGTGACCTTGGGACCAAGTGTGGCTCCACCACTGCATGGTAGCGTTAATGGTGGTGGTAGTGGTAAGTTTATAATAATATATATATATATATATATATATATTTTAATTAATACTTATGTCTAGCATTTATAAATTCAGTCAGAATTAAATAAATTTTATATGATTTAAAATTTTCTTAAATTCTAACCTACATTTTAAGAGATACTTAAAATTTTTAAGTGATATCAATTATGATTATCAAACGAGCTTAATTAATTATCACTTGGTACATTTAATTTTAAAATATTAAAACCTTAATGAGGTGCATGGGTTCAAATCAAACCAACTAGCTCAGTTGATTCCTCTTATTAATTTTTTTTTTTGTTTTACCATGCCTTAATGGATTAGAAAGTTTGGTTTAATAGAAGGAAAAATTACTCATAAATCCCATTTTAATAAATGTTGCTCAAGTTAGTCCTAAGTGTTTTTTCTTAAACCATTTAGTTCTTTTTATTTTTGGTATGATATATATTTTTGATATATTGCATATAAAGTTTACATTTTTACCCACCACTGAATAACATCATCAACATCACCATCCGAATCAATCTCTCTCATCTCGATTTTGAAACCCTAGTTTTCTCTCTCTAGACTCTCTAATGGCACCCAAAGCAGCAGCAGAGGAGAAGCCCGCAGAGAAGAAGCCAGCGGAGGAGAAGAAGTCCATGGTGGTGGAGAAGGCTCAAGCGGAGAAGAAGCCGAAGGCCGGGAAGAAGCTGCCGAAGGAAGGCGGAGCAGCCGCCGGAGACAAGAAGAAGAAGAGGTCGAAGAAGAACGTTAAGACTTACAAGATCTACATCTTCAAGGTTTTGAAGCAGAGCTTATTGATGATCCTGGTGAAGTTGGAGATGAAACTGCTTTTGCTTTGTCTAGTTTAATTTCAGAAAAGGAGGACCTACAAAAGTTAGCATTTCAAGCAAATGTTGTTCATAAACTTTGCAACCACTTGCAGAATGGTTCATTACAAGCCAAGCGTATTCAAGGAATATTGTTGGCATTGGCGGATCTGTGTTCGCAGTTGGAAAGCTGCAGGTCTAGGTTCGATTTTTGATGATGTTTCAAATTAATGAATCTGATGAAACACCCACAATCTGATGAATCTGATGTTCTAATGAATTTGATGATGGATCTCGAGCAAGGCTATGGGGATCATGAATTATAGTTTCAATTTTTTTTTAAATGAATCTAATGTTTGAAACACCCACAAACATCAATGAATCTGATGTTAGATTAATGAATATGATGTTAGAATCTGATGTTTAAATGAATCTGATGTTTTGATGATGATGTTGATGATGTTTGCCGATTTTTGATGATGGGAAATTTTTTTCGATTTTTGATGATGTTTCAAATTAATGAATCTGATGAAACACCCACAATTTGATGAATCTGATGTTCTAATGAATTTGATGATGGATCTCGAGCAAGGCTATGGGGATCATGAATTATAGTTTCAAATTTTTTTTAAATGAATCTGATGTTCGAAACACCCACAAACATCAATGAATCTGATGTTAGATTAATGAATCTGATGTTGGAATCTGATGTTTAAATGAATCTGATGTTTTGATGATGTTTGCCGATTTTTGATGATGTTTTGATGATGGGAATTTTTTTTTAAATGAATCTGATGTTCTGATGTTGCTGTTGTTCACAATGTTCTGAGAAATTGTTTTTAAATGAATCTGATGTTCTGATGTTGCTGTTGTTCACGATGTTCTGATGTTACTGTTGTTCACGATGATGTTTGATGATGATTTGATGATGTTGCCGATTTTTGATAATGTTTTGATGATGGTAAAAAAATTTAAATGAATCTGATGTTTGAAACACCCACAAATATCAGAAACATCGGATGTTTGGAAAAGGAGGGAAATCTAAAAAAGGTCTATAATAAGTTTTTTGGGCAATTCGGAAAATTACACATAAACACCAATCCAAAATTACCCCCTCAATTACTGACCCAGACGTGTAAAAAAATGGGTACTAATGTCTTTATACATAAAATAGAACCTATTAGTCCAACAAAAAAACATCGGGACTAAATGCATTAACATTCCCAAATTAGGGATTTAATGGTGCTTTCCCCTTAATAGAACTAGTGCAAGATTTGCAACTATTAATTTGTGACAAATTTCACATTTTAAATTTTTTTCACATTTATTTTTACTTTGATATTTTGATAGACTCATTTTGGAACCGATTTTGGTGATCCAAGCCGTTTACCTTTTTGGACTCGTTGAGTAGAACATTCATATAAAAAATCAAGATGATTGGATATCAGTAGCTATATGTTTGAATCATAATTGCTTTACAAAAATAGATAACAAATATAATTTCAAGAATAGCTATCAATATTTTGTAATGCAAATTTGATTCAAACATATAACTATTAATATCCGATCATCTTGATTTTTTGCATGAATATTTACTCAATGAGTCCTATAAAGAAAACGGTTCGGATCACTAAAACTAGTCCCAAAATCAACCTACCAAGCCCAACTTGAGAGAAGCCAAACCTTAAAAAAATAATCACATTGTTTAGTTTTAGAAAATTGAACCGACTTTCAGAAAATTGAATTTTTTTTGTTTTTCATGTTTTTTTTTTTTTTAGTCAAAAATTTTAATAATTTAAGATTTTTTTTTTTTTATTTTTTAGATGCACCTAACCTAAATACATTTAAAAAGTATAATACTTATGAAAAAAAAATTCATCAAATACAAAAAAATATTAAATATATATAAAAATTCAGTATTTTTTCGTATTTATTGAATTTTTAAAATATTTTACTTTTTACGTTTATCTAAGTTATGTACAGTTAGAAAGTAAAAAATTTACTTCAGATATTAAAAAAAAAAAATTACTAAAAACCAAAAAACAAGAAAAATTTTAATTTGAATTTTTAAAAAAATAATCAAAATCAAACTATATGTATTAACTATAACAAAGCGAAGTAGTTTCGAAGACGTATTATAAATTTTAAAGCTTAATTCACAGTTAATGGATGAATTAGAGTAAATCAGTGTAGATTAAACGATTTTAACAGATTAAGCAATATTTGGCCTATTTTGGGAAGTGGGTTATAATCCACTTCCCAAATTATAACTCACTTCCTCTCTCACAGAAAAGTTGCTTAAAAAGCTGATTATAACTATCTTTCCAAAATAGGCTGGAGTCATATTCACGATAGTCCTTTTTTTTTTCTTCTTCTTGTGTGTGTGTGTGGGTGTGTCTCTGTGTATGTGTGTGTTTGTTTGGGTGGGGAGGGGGGTAGAGTCCAGATCCTCTGCAAGCTTTTCCTGCAGGCCTTTCATGCAGTGCCCCAAAACAACGTCGTTTTGGAGCAAAATTTAAAATATATATATAACCAGCATCAGGAGATAAAACACATCCAAAGCAAAAGCCCCATTGTTGGCGATTCCTAATCCCTTCAACGACCCTCCCCCAATCGTTCTCCTCTTCCAGCGGTCCTCCACAGCCGCACCTCCCCCTCCTTCCTTTTTCTCTTCCTTTCTTGCTTTCATTTCCTTCTAGATCTAGACAAACATAGAGAGGATATATATATATATATCAAAACAAACAAATATACAAACGATTTGACCCAAAAAAAAAATTGAAATCACAGTAGTTTTTAGAGAAGGAGGGGGGAGTAATTATTTCATGGAAGTTGGAATTTATGATGAGATCTACAAGACTATACAAGATATTGCAATTACAAACATAAGGAAGGATGGTGATTTGCATCATCATCGACTACAAAAATTATATCTAAAGATGTATGTGTGAAAATTATACATCATAGTGAGTCCAGATCCTCTGCAAAAATATATAATAATTAATTATACAAGTTATATTTTGTATAATTATACACCATAGTGAGTCCAGATCTGGAAATCAAGTTATTATATATTATAGTGAAAATAATACATCATAGTGAGTCTAGATCCTCTGCAAAAACTTGTATAGTAATTTTGTATACATCTTATAATTTTGTATATAATTATCGTAGTGAGTCCAGATCCTCTGCAAATCAATAAGATGTATGCGTGAAATTGAAAGAACTGAGAAAAATCAGAAAGGAAGAAGACGAAAATCTCTCTATAAACCAGAAGAGAGAAGACAATGAAGGGCTTATCTGCTGCTGCTGGTTATATTAATGGTTTGTCTAGACTTGTAATGTGAATTAGGAACTTCTTCATGTGGCGGTCATAAAAAGCTGTTTCCTCCAAGCCTTGTTCAAGTTTGGTTCGTCAATTGATTGGAGTGTTTAAAAGGCCAAATATATCAGAAATTTCGACACCAAAAATTAATAGCATCCATCAATAAAATTAAAAATTAAAAATCTTTGCCTAACTTTGGATTTTAGACTATTTGGCTTAGCAACCTCAACTGGCTATGATGTACACGTTTTCTTTCAACATTTGAGCTCATCGTGTACAGTTTTCTACCGAACGTTCGTGGATCATGGGTATTCTTGGATATTAATACCTCAACCAAACAAATCAAACGTTCCTTATACTCATTAGAAGTGAGAGATTACCAAACTCGTCCTTTGACAAGTCAATCAAGACACAAAACCAAAATAAACACGATTTCTCATAATTGAATGGGTCTCCTCTTCAATTCGAAAGCCACCTTACAATACACTGATTTTCCTAGCACCTTCCATTGTTGAGTCTATAAATTCTCTCCCAAACCTTACTTTCACACCACACATCTCCCTCCATTCCAACACACTTTCTTCTTCCAAAAATGGTATCCCTCACTTTAAAAAACACCTTCCTAACACTAACCATCCTGGCCGGAGTAGTCCTGCCAGAAATCGTAGTGGGTCAGAATTGTGGTTGTGCTACAGGATACTGCTGCAGCCAGTATGGTTATTGTGGCCAGGATGCTGACCACTGTGGTACAGGGTGCCAGTCAGGGCCTTGTACCGGTTCCAATGGTGTGTCGGTTTCTGATATTGTGACACAGGCATTTTTCGATGGGATAATCAATCAAGCTCCTGCTGGATGTGTCGGGACAAGCTTCTATACCCGGTCGGCATTTCTTAATGCTCTCAGTTCTTTCTCTGCTTTTGGTACCATTGGAACTACTGATGATTCTAAGCGCGAAATTGCTGCTTTCTTTGCACATGCTACTCATGAGACTGGATGTAAGATTTCAACATAATTTCTTTGCCCCAATTTCACTCATCTGTCTTTATGTCTATTTATTTCTACATGTTTACTTTTGGTCTAGACTAAGTTTGCCACTAGTGATTTCTGTGCACTAAATCAATTAATTTTTAAAGAAAATCCTGAATTTGACACCTAAAATCTTTTTTTTTTTTTTTCCTGCAGATTTTTGCAAGATAGATGAAACGACCCCAAGCTCAAACTACTGCAATGCAACATATACCCAGTACCCATGTGCGCCAAACAAGAGTTACTATGGAAGAGGTCCTCTTCAGCTGTCCTGGAACTACAATTACGGTCCGGCTGGAAATTTCATTGGATTCGATGGACTAGCCAACCCGGAAACTGTGGCAACAGATTCACTCGTATCGTTCAAGGCGGCCTTGTGGTTTTGGATGCAAAATGTTCACTCTGTAATGACTACTGGACAAGGGTTTGGTGCAACAATCCGAGTAATTAATGGTGCCGTTGAATGTGATGGAAAAAGAACTGATCTTGTGACTGCCCGCGTTAATCTCTACACTAACTATTGCAGCCAATTTGGTGTTGCCCCTGGTGATAATCTCAGCTGTTAGTTCACCAAAGCTGGCTCTTCAGTACCATCTAATTTTGGGTACATGGAAGAAAGAAAATAAATAGTAGTATGTTTGCTTGTATTATTTTTTCCCTGTAATAATATCATTAGCATGGATGAACAAGAGGTTTAGGTACATGTTTGGTCATGGCCTAGAGGGAACAAATCAAATTTATTGTTTAGTTGATGCTGAACAGTATTAATCATTGGCTTCTTCAAGAAATAATAAATCAACTTGATTTTAGTACATAGACAAAATGATTGTGACTTGAATTCTATTGATTTGAATCAATCTGTGGAAATTAAAAACTTGAACCTCAGAACGTGTCCCTAGAATTCTGATAAACAGAGCATGTGAAATGCATTAAATCAATATTATGAGCTGAGATTGGGAAAAATCCACTACAAAATTTGTGAAATCTCCAAAGTAGAATTTCAAAAATTATACATGCTTGGATATTAAAACAGGCAAAGTAATGGATTTGTGAATAATTCATCTTTGGAAGTGGAAGGGGATATCACGCCTAGGAGTGTCAGAAAAATGATGGAATTGAATCGACTGTTTTTAAGAACAATCGAAATTCTGTTTTCAATCTGTTTTTTGTTTTCACATTTGGAAATTTTTATACCGATACAAATCGAATCAACCAAAATATTATAAAGAACAACTTTCACTTGTTTTTTTTTTTGTTTTTTTTTTTCATTTATTCCTAATGTGGAATTCTATAAGTTTTCATCTATTCCCTTAGCTGAACCACTTGTCTTGTATTCTTCAGTTTTATTTATTTTGTTGTGGTCTTCTTTGTATGATTTATGACTGATTGTTAATTAGAAGACCCTTTTTAAAAAATGGTCAAGTCTAATGGTAGGATGAATAACTAGGATTGAAAATGTAATCAGCTAGAATAGTTTTTTTTTTTTTTTAAAAAAAAAAAAAAACAGTCATACAACATGATAATTAGGTAAGACTGTTGTAATTGGAAAACATGTCCCCTAAAATTCTGATTAAACAGAGCATGAAAACCCATTAAATCAATATTACAAGCTGAAAGTAGGAAAATTTCTCTACAAAATCAGAATATCCAAAGCAGAGTTTCAAAGTGTAAACATGCTTGGAGAGGAGTCTTGATATAATTATGTAATAATATAGCTTTGAAAGTATGAAATTAAAATGAATAATAGAATTTTTTAGAAGAAAAAACACCACCACATAAATAACAACATATCCAAAAGGTACCAGAAGTCATTTAACAACTCCATGATCCGACTCAACAAATGCACACAATTAACTGTCCCTATTGTGTTGACCATTAAACAGAAGAAGATAAGATCAACATAACTCTTTGAAAATTCGAAGTATTTTACTTTTCTTGAGTATGTAAAAGACTTTTTATTTCTTGCTCTTCCTCAGTCTTAGTCATAGGTATATAACGATGAGTCATATAACGGTCATACAAGGATTCTGGTCATAAACTATATTTATATTTGCTTGGTGCACGTTACTAGATTGCTTACGTTTGTTTGTTTAGAAATCTGTAGTGGTTTCTTCAATCTACTTAAATATTTATTATTGTAATCCAGGTCCGGTCCTGAGATTTTCGCGGCCCAAAGCCAATAATCAACTACTAAATTTCTGGGATTCTTCACATTTTTTTTTATTGAATAGAAAAAAAAAATTGAGGTAAAGGACAAAAGATTTGCATTAAAATCACAAAAAATACTTAGCATTACATTATAACAACTAATATGTATCACTTGATCCTCGCTCTTCTTGCATTTTTAGAAGTAAATAAATCAATCATACTTGCATAATCTAAATATTTTTTAGATCAAAATTCAAAACAAGAGCACCACCACTTAACAAAATATAAAACTTTTAAATTATGTGATGTGAACTATTAAACTTAAATGAATTCTTCTTGATGATGTAAATATCAATATTATAATAGCAATTAATTGGGCAAAAGGCAAGACAAATATTTAATTAATTGAATAGAAAAAAAATATTTACCTGTGCTTACTATGTTGAGATCAAAATATTTTTTTAAATCAAAATTCCAAACAAAAGCACCACCACTTAACAAAACACAAAACTTTTAAATTATGTGATGTGAACTATTATACTTAAATAAATTTTTCTTGATGATGTAAATACCAATATTATAATAGTAATTAATTGTGCAAAAGACAAGATAAATATTTAATTAATTGAATAAAAATAAAAAAAATAAAAAGAAAATTACCTGTGCTGCTGGAGAATTGCTTCGTCTGGCTGCACAGATCCGTCTCCCTTGCTGGTGTGGTGTGGCTATCAAAGGGAAGGTTGATAGGGTTAGGAATACAATTAAAAAATGGGCCTTTTAAGTTGGTTTGGGTTGATAGGGTTAGGAATACAATTAAAAAATGGGCCTTTTAAGTTGGTTTGGGCCTTAAACTTTAGGCTTTTTAATAGGTCAAAAAAATTAAATTGGTTTGGGCCTTTTTTTTATTTTTTTTGGACTCAAAACACACCTAACATATTATACTAACTTATAATAGGAGGGGGGCCCCATTTTGGGCCTATTTTGAGGGGCCCTAAGCCATGGCCTTGTGGGCCTATGGCCAGGGCCGGGCCTGTTGTAATCAGAATCAAACTTGTATTGTTCAAAGAAAATATAATTTTAGGCCTCCCCAATTTGATTCAATGACTTTGTTTGAAAGCTTAAAAAAGGGCACAATTTACTAATAGTTCATGTAGTTTCTTTCAAGTTTCAATTTAGTCTCTATAATTTCAATTATAATAACAGTTTCATATAATATAGTTTCTGTAAGAATATCCATAAAGTGGCCCATATGCCACATGCTTGTTTTATTTATTTATATTATATATATATATATATATATATTATTATATATTTAATCAATTTAATGGGTAACTAACATATGTCCACTATCCCATGTGGTGGTTTCAGGGAAGTTACTACTTCCGTGATGGTGGGAAGTTGTAAGGAGTTACACTTGGATATGGGTCCAAGCCTATATATATATATATATATGTCTGTGATAGCCATCAAACACAGGCGTTGTTTTGTGAATAGAATAGACTTGAAACTCTTTTCCTTCTACTTTTTCCATATGGTTCTGTAAAAGTGTTCTGTGAATGGGTTTTGTTTATATATTCAAGATTTGATCATTCAAGGATAAAGATTCAAAGGCTTAAACATCATGCCAGGAGGTATTCTTTTTTCTAAAATAAAATTATTTTAATTCTCACAATTGGTATCAGAGCCACCTTCTGTCCTTGTTGTTTAGCGTTATTGTATGTTATGGAAACCAAATCTTATTGCGTTCTGTTTTATACACTTGCTGGGCCTCTGTTCCGTTATGATTTCGACATGATAATTTTCTTCGTTTGTTCGATTTGTTTTGTTGGCTATAATATATTATTCTGTTTTACGCTTCCTAATATTTTAATTAGTCTGAGCACACCACGTCTCTGCTTTTAGCCCTTTGTTTATTTTCTTCTGTCAATGAGGTTTTGGAACTTACAGGCCATCATACTTTTGAATATAAAATTAATAGTCTAATTCTTAATAGTGAAGTTTCAATCAACATGGTGCCATCATTATACATGACTTATGATTGGGCCATATAGTTTAACATTATTTAAAGTTTGAATTATCATAATGAATATTCATTGTTTGATTCATCTTAATATATATATATATATATATGTATATGGGAAAATGCGTGAGAGCTCGAATGCGTAGAGCTCGAATGGCCCGAATGGTACGGAAAATATTATCTTACCAGTAAGAGAATAAAAAAAAATTCTAAAACGACGTCGTTTTGGGATTTCGAGCCGTTGATATTTCGAGCTACGTAGCGGAGTTGATGTATATGTATATGAAACTTGATGGATTAAAATATTAATTTGATGTCTATCAAAGATGAATTATTGCATGATGTATTACTTAGAGGGATTAGTAGAATTCATTCTATTATGTGATTGTAGTATTTACATCTAAAATTACTCCTGTTTTGAATCTATTTCATTTTGGAGAATTATTGTATGTCATTAAGGATTGATTTCTATTTATTGACAAACATTATAAATAATAAAAAAAAAATGCGTCCTCTTATTTTGTATAAATTCTAGAAATTATCATGTTTTATTTGGTTTATTTTAAAAGGCATGAAAGACTTGAATTTATTTCTAGAATTTTCATAAAGAAATTTTAACATGTTGTTAAGGATGTTTTGTTTATTATAGTTGCATGTTTAAATAGTAAGCAAATACAATTGAATTTCATACAATGAATTATAACATGTTCTTTTAGTTTTTATGATTTTTGAGATTCATTGGCATGTTATCTAAAATAATATAATATTATATTACACACATTAAGGTAATTATTTATGCATTGAAAATTTATGTGAAATAAGAGCATGTATACACTATGTATTGGACTTATGGAATTTATTTCCAACTTCTAAGAAAATCTAATATAAGGTTGAATTACATGGGTTTTGGTCTTGGGATTTTCATGTGATATTATTCTGATTGCATGTATTATGTGCATTAAAGATTATGTACTTGTTGCGATCGTATGGATTGCTCACATTAAATATTATGCCATAATTAAAAAGATTATATTTTGTTTTAAGATTAGCCATAGCATCTTAAAAACATAAAGATGTAGTGATCCTCAGTTTATGATCACATAAAGTTAAAATTTAATTTGGCATTTTTCATATTGCAATTATATTTTATGAATAATTTCTCGGTCCCTGGAAAGTAATTATTTATGAAATTTAATTGGAATAAGATAATGGATTGGGTATTAAAGGGATTGAACACTTTAAACTCACAGGTATGAGTTTTCTTTTCCTTAAATATTTCGAACCCATCAGTCTTACTATAAAGTAATAGAAAATCTAATATAGTTTAGTGACCTCTACCCACAGGAAGGTTTAGATTTGTTACTGAATTTGACATTGGTTGATTCAAACTATAGTTATTGTTTTAAAGCATTAATAATGTTCTTGGTAATTGTAGTGATTTCTACCTCTGTACTGTCTGATGAGTCTTCTCGTATTCCATTCTTGAACGGTGATAATTTTTCGAACTGGAAGGACAAAATCCTTCTAACATTAGGGTGCATGGACCTCGATCTAGCATTTCGTGTGGATGAATCTCTTAACCCACGGACGAGAGTTCTGCTGTAGAAAAGAGTGCTTATGATAAATGGAGCGATCTAATCGCTTAAGCCTAATGCTCATAAAGTCACATATCAGCCAGAGTATTAGAGGCTCAATCCCACCATCTGATAAGGTCAAAAACTACATGAGGGCTATTGAAGGGCAATTTGTTAGTTCTGACAAAGCATTGGCAAGCACCCTAATGAACAAACTGTCATGAATGAAGCATAATAATTCTAGGAGTGTGCTTGAGCACATTATGGAAATGAGGACATTGCAACTCATCTTAAGTCCATAGAGATTGAGATTTCTGAGTCATTCCTTGTCAATTTCATACTCAATTCTCTTTCTGTGGAATATGGAGCATTCCAAATTTTTTACAACACACAGAAGAAAAAATGGTCTATCAATGAACTTTTGACCATGTGTGTTCAAAAGGAGGAGAGATTGAAGCATGGAAAAGTGGAAAGTGCACATTATGGAAATGGAAAAAAGGGCAAAAGTGATCAGAAATGGAAAAAGCTTGGTAAAGTGCCATTTAAAAATCATGGCAATAAGGATGCATGTTTCTTCTGCAAGAAAAAGGGTCACATGAAGAAAGACCACCCCAAGTATAAGAAATGGCTTGAGAATAAAGGTAATCTCATATCTCTTGTGTGTTATGAATCTAATTTTGTTAATACTCATCAATATGATTGGTGGATTGATTCGGGTTCTACAATTCACATTACTAATACCATGCAGGGCTTCCTCAACGGGAAATCGACGGAAAGTGAACAAGGCATCTATTCGAGCAATGGGATGCGTTCGCACGTCGAAGCTGTTGGAACTTTCAGACTTGTTTTAAAGAATGACTTTGTTCTGGATCTTGAAAACACTTTTTACATTCCATCTTTTTCTAAAAATTTAATTTCTGTTTCTAGACTAGTACCGTTTGGATTTGAATTTCAATTTGTTGGTGCAAATTTTAGTTTGTTTTAAAGACTCTATTTTTGTAGGATTTGGTACTCTAATTAATGGTTTGTACAAATTAAATTTGGATCCTGTTTTTGAACAAAATCTTTTAATCTTGCTTGGTGATATTGGCATTAAGCGTAATATTGTTGATGAGTCCTCTTCTATTCTTTGGCATAGAAGATTGGGACATATCTCCATTGAGAGAATAAAGAGGTTGGTTAATGATGAAGTCCTTTCGACTCTTGATTTTACCAACTTTGGTATTTGTGTGGACTGCATAAAGGGAAAGCAAATCAACAAGACCAGTAAAGGTGCCAAAAGGAGTGAGGAAATTCTTGGAATCATACACACTGATATTTGTGAACCATTTACTCCACCTTTTCTAAAGGTCAGAGATATTTTATCTCATTTATTGATGACTTTACACATACATGTATCTCTACCTCTTGTTTGATAAGGCCGAGGCACTTGATGCCTTTAAAGTTTATAAAGCAGAGGTAGAGAAACAAACAAAAAAGAAAATTAAAATTGTGAGGTCAGACAGAGGTGGAGAATATTATGGGAGGTACACAGAATTAGGACAATTACCAGGTCCATTTGCTAAGTTCCTTAAGGAAGAAGGTATTATTGCACAATATTCAATGCCTAGCAAACCACAAGAAAATGGTGTCGCTGAAAGAAGAAACCGAACACTTATGGACATGGTAAGGAGTATGCTTAGTTACTCTAATGTGCCTATGAATTTATGGAGTGAAGCTTTAAAACCGCTATGTATATCTTAAACAGGGTTCCATCCAATGTTGTTCCCAAAACACCATTTGAGTTATGGAAAGGATGGAAGCCAAGTTTAAGACACTTACACGTTTGGGGTTGTCCAGTTGAAGTGAGGGTGTATAACCCACATTTAAAGAAATTGGACCCTAGAATAGTTAGTGGTTTTTTCATAGGCTATGCGGAAAACTCCAAGGGCTACAGATTTTATTGTTCTTCAAATTCACTTAGAATTGTTGAAGCCAGAAATACTAAGTTTATTGAGGAAGTTGACCCTAGTAAGAGTTACCCTCGAAAGATAGAGTGGAAGGAATCATGGGATCCGGATACAACACCCATGAATATAGGTGAATTGGTTGTCTTTCAAGATAATCAACCCAATATTCTTGAAAATCAACCAATTCAAGAACTTTCACCACAAGAGGAACAAGTCAACATAGAGCCTGTAGCTCAAGTCCCAATTGAGACTACAGAATTAAGGAGATCCTCACGAGCTAGAAAGTCAGCAATTTCTAGTGATTATTTTGTATACTTAATGGTGTCTGATTTTGACATCGGACCTAAAGATGATCCTATTTCATTTTCCAATGCCATGAATAGGGATGATTCTAAATTATGGTATGATGCCATTGTTGGAAAAAAATGGTTTTTTGGTGACTTTAATTAAATATTAGAGTGGGTCCCAACCATCTATTGTGTTAGGTCCAAGTGGGTCTAGATACTTTGCAATGAGATCTTTACACCACAAATAGAATGGCCAAAAACCATTGAGAATTGAATGAGAAATTGCGTCATGAAGTTAGCTTCATGCAAGAGTTAATGGGGCTTGTAACTTCTGCCTTTATTGTAGAGTTTAATAGTGCATTAATAGGGTTTGTAACTCCTGCCTTTATTGTAGAGGTTAATAGTGCATTAGTGACCAGCCACAAAGGTTGGAGGCTTCTCCTCTCTCCCCTATACATGTATAAATTGAGACCTTCTTGTCAAGTCTCAAACATAGAAATTGTTTCTTCCATTCTTTAGTCAGTTTGCTAGAAATTTCTTACTGTGAGAAAGTGCTGCCATTGTCAGTTCGCCAAAGCTAATAGAAGGTGCTTCTGAGTTAGCCGGTTTAAACCATCTTATCCTGGGAGACAGAAGTCGACGTTCCTCCAGCACCCACGGTGAGGCGGCTAATCTGTTTTAAGGACACTGTGATATCACACAGAATTTGGTTTGATTTCTTGTTTTCATATTCAGATTAAATATGTTCTTATATTAGTCTTGTTTCATGTTTATGCTCTATGATGTAATTTCTCAGGTATGGTTTTATTTGATGTTCTTTTAGTTAATTTAATAAAGAATGAATTTATTTATTTTGTTTCAGTTACCCAATTTAAACAACAATCTTTAAAATAGATTATGTATTTCTCATGGAAAAAAATTAATAGATTCATATGTAATTTATATCTGTTAGTCCATTGTTGCATCATATTGTTACGTGTGTGACTATTGCATACTAATCATAAAAACTTGTTGCTCAGAATTGTTTATTTTCGTTTCTATGTGGTTCTATAAAACATGGTGTGAGGTTTTTTTTGTGTACTACCAACAAGATTTAATGCTATTGTGTCTGTCTGTAGTCTATTTAATATTTGTAATAGTTCACTGGTTTTTCTTTTCCCATGTAAATTAGTATATACTTTTGTATAATAATAAGCTCATTATTTATAATTTCATATATGATTGTCATAATTGGACTATGAATTTCATATAGGAATGGGATGAATGCTACTGGTTTCATCCTAATTGACTAATGTTGCATATGTATATTTTGGTTTTGCATGCTTCTAGCTTTACTATCTAATTTGCATGTGAAATTACTTCTAGTTTTCTAGAATTATACACATAAGTTATTTCCATATTTATTATTTAATAATTAGTATATAACTCATGGCAATAAATTTAATTTTAGTATTTGAGATTATAAATTTTAAGGTTTGTAACTTGTGTATTTATTTCCATGAATAGTGTGTGATTTAATTGGATGAATTAAATTTTGAATTTAATTTGTTTATTTTGGAGTTATAAAATTTGTGTAACTTGCCTATATTTATTTACATGGTTATTGTGAATTAAATTCTTATATAATTCATGGCAATTAATTTGTAATTTAATAGTTAGAGTTGTAAGTTTGTAAGTTATTTAGGAGTTATAAGGCTTTGTAACTTGTATAGTATCTTAATTCATTATTTATTTTGCTATTCTATGATTTGCTAGAAGGTTAAATAATATTTGATTGTATGTACAATTTCTTTAGATTAATTGCTTTGTATTATGTTGTCATTGGCTACTAACTTTCTTTGTAGGCATACCTAAGCGTGGAAATGAATTTTATGGACTACTTATAATCCTCAATTGGATTGGTTTATTTTTCCTTTATATTGAAGCAATTTTTTGCTTGAGATTTATTTGGTTTGTTTACCAAGTTTGTAAAAGCAATTTTATTTGCTTATATTATTGTAGCAATTGTTTTACATTGCTTGTAAAAGTTTTGGACCTTGGTTTGTTTTAACCTAGTTCATCCTTGGAAATTTAATTTTAAAAATTGTTTCTCACGGATTAGGAGTCAACATGCTCCTGAAAGTTTTGTCAAAAGGTTAACTGGGTTTTAAGTGAGACTGTTGTGACCCCTCCAGTCTTCCTGAAAACATTCTTGACCATGTTCGATTCTAGGTTTAGTGGTTAGACTAATTTTGAATTAACTTTTCAACTATGGGATTTTCTAGTGTTAAGTTTCAATTATGAAAAACACAAAACGTGATATTCTGGTGTAATTTTCAGAAATGGCCACTATCACTGATGCTGCTGCTACTGATAACGTTGGTGGGGATCTGAACCCCGGGGCAACTGGGTTGCCAACCCCTACTGCTGTGACTTCTGTGGTCAACCTGGTGTTACTCCGGCTATTCCAGGAGGACAACTCAGTCATCATGAGCACCTAGAGAAATTTGCTAGGGTGAACTTCAAGAGATGGCAGCAAAAGATATTGTTCTACTTGACCACGTTGAACCTTGTAAAGGTCAAGGTTCTGAGCGAGGATCCTCCAGCTATCGCAGAGAATGAGCCAGACAGGCAAAAAGTCATGGCGCTTGACACATGGAAGCAGACAGACTACCTCTGCCGGAACTATGTGTTTAATAACTTAGCAGACTCACTATAGAGTGTGTTTTGTGCTAAGAGCTCAGCAAAGGAGTTATGGGAATCTCTGGACAAGAAATACAGGACTGAAGATGCCGAGGCAAAGAAATTTGTAGTTGGCCGATTCTTGGACTTTAAAATGAACGATTCAAAAACTGTGATAAGCCAAGTCCAAGAGTTCCAAGTGATCTTGCATGAGATTCATGCTGAGGGGATGTCGTTGAACGAGTCATTCCGAGTTGCTGTGATCATTGAGAAACTTCCCAATGGTTGGAAGGACTTCAAGAACTACTTGAAGCATAAGCGCAAGGAAATGTCTGTTGAAGAACTAATTGTCTGACTCCGAATTGAGGAGGATAATAGAAAGAAATGAGAGAGTACCTCCTCCGTGAAGGCCAATATCATCGAGCATGGAAAATCTTCTGGGGTGAGGAAGAAGCCTCCTGTGAACAAGGCTCAAAGCCTGGGGCCAAGGGGTGGTGTTGCAAAGAACCGGCATATAAGCCGCAAGAACCTGGTTATCGGTTCTTAGGGAAGTGCTACAACTGTGGTAGCGAAGGGCATCGGGCTAGTGACTGCCGCAAGCAGAAAAAGCCGTACAAGACCAAACCTCGTGCTCATATGGCAGATATACAAGAGCACTCCCATGAGGAGGATGATATGCACTTGTCTGCCGTTGTCTCTGAGGTAAATCTGGTGGGTTCAAACCCAAGAGAATGGTGGATTAATACTGGGGCTACACGCCACATCTGCTCCGAAGAAACTGCTTACAACTTTCGAACCGGTTACAAACGATGAGAAGTTGTTTATAGGAAACTCTGCTACCTCAATTGTTGAGGGGAAAGGAAAGGTGGTCCTAAAGTTGACTTCAGGAAAGGAGCTGACCTTGAAGTTTATACAATCACATGGTGGCAATAAATACTTCATCACTTTTGTTGATGATTGCACTAAATATTGTTATGTCTATTTGCTCAAAAGCAAAGATGAGGCTATTGACAAATTTGTTCTTTATAAGAATGAAGTTGAGAATCAATTAGGCCGCAAGATTAAGGCTTTAAGAAGTGATCGTGGTGGTGAGTTTGAATCACCGCTTATTGAGATTTGTACTCAATCTGAGATTATCCACCAAACCACGGTGCCTTATTCTCCTTAATCAAATGGGATTGTTGAACGGAAGAATAGGACGCTAAAGGAGATGATGAATGCAATGTTGCTAAGTTCTGGATTGCCACAGAACTTGTGGGGGGAAGCAATTCTCTCCACGAATTTCATTCTAAATAGAATCCCTTGGAAGAAAGTAGACAAGACTCCATATGAGTTTTGGAAAGGCCGGAAGCCTTCTTATAATTTCCTACGAATGTAGGGGTGTCTTGCAAAAGTGGCGGTACCTACACCTAAGCAGGTTAGGATAGGTCCGAAAATCGTGGATTGTATATTCATTGGTTATGCACAAAATAGTAGTGCATATAGGTTTCTTGTGCACAAGTCTGATATTTCAGATATCCACAAGAATACCATAATTGTGATAACCCTAGTCCGTATTATGCTAATTAATCTTAATTACGATTGTGATTATGTGTTTGATATGATTTTGAGTGCCATTTATATGAATATATGTGGTTTTGAATTTCTATCTGTTCACCGCAGGAAAATCTATTCGATTATCTGCTTTAGAATTTAAATTGAGGGCCTTAGAGGCGTCAGAAATCAAAATTGATTGCGCCATTGTGATCAGCATAATTTTTAGAGCCTATGGTGAAATTTAATTGAAAATTGATTCAGATCAAAATAAATTGATTTAATTAAGCCTAGTTGTTTTGCTAAGAAGTTGTTTGGCCTTAACCAAGTAATTAATCAAAAATGTGTATAAGTGGCCTTCTAGCACTCAGAAACATTGGTTGGAGCTCATTTCTCTTTACCTTGGCTGAGATTACTCTAGAGAGAGAGAGAAAGGGCCGGCTAGAGTGAGAAGGTGAAAGCAATTGGAGAATTAAGCAAGAAACTTGAAGATTTTGAAGTTTAACTCAAGATTTAACTACAATTGTGAGGATTGAAGCTCCTAGGTGAGTAAATGAACTCAATTTCATGAGTTTAAGTTCATCCTTGCATGAATTCTAGCTTGTTATGTGACCAAGAGCAAGAATTTAGTTGAACTTGATATATTTGAAGTCAAAGGATTCATGCATGTAAGAGATTGCCACATAGTTGCATATTTGAAGGTGAAGCATGTTAATCATGATGAAATTGAGATCAATGTGTGCATGCATGTAGCAATTTGTCATGGTTTTTCATGTTTGTGTATAAGACATGTTGATTGGGTTGAATTGGAAGTCATTTAAGACATGCATCCATGAAAATGAGACTATAGGACTCAATCACATGTTTTAGAGATTAATTTGGCAAGAATTGTATTAATACGAAATTGATTCATGGGAATTGAACTTCATGATGTTGTAATTTGGTGTTTGCATCATGTTAGTAATGTATATGTGAACTATGAGTCAGAATATGCAAGCTTCATTAGTTTGAATGCAAGTTTGAAGCTCAATTGGTTGCTGGAAAAACCCAAAATTCGGCATGTCCGCTCGAGCGAGGGTAATGGCTGCTGGAGCGTGAAATGCTAGTTCTCAAAACTTTTGCAGACATTAGTGTCCGCTCGAGCAGGAAGATTCACGCTCGAGCGTCAAGCCATGTAGTCTGACATTCAGCTCGAGTGCCCGAAGTCACGCTCGAGCGTATTAATGAGGTAACCAACACTTTTGTAGACAAAAGGGGTCCGCTCGAGCGGGGACCCCTGTTTCAGAAATTTTGTAAAGGTGTTCTGTGTTTCATTTTCCGTTCTCTTTCACTTCCAAGCACTCATAGGCATACATTAAGCATTATGAATGAGTTAAAAGGATAAGAAAGAAGCCTAAGAGGGATGTATGAATTAAAAACGGATTGAATTGTTTATGACCCATTATGTTCATGAAATGTGTAGGGTCAAGCACGAGGGCAAATCCATCGGCAGAACACTGTGAGTAATATCTTAGTAAAGATATTTGAGGTATGTTATTTGTCCAATTGCTTATTTCCATATAAGTCTTATAAGTTTGTTAAATTGAATTGTGGACAAATATTTGTTATGCCATATAGTTAGGCCAAAGTCCGTCGGACATAATTGACTGGGCCGAAGGCCGTTTGACATGTATGAATGATTGGGCCAAAGGCCATTGGGCCGAAGGCTTTTGACATAAATGATTGGGCCAAAGGCCGTCGAACACCGTTTGACATGAATGATTGAGCCAAAGGCCATCGGACACCATTTGATATGAATGATTGGACCGAAGGTCGTTTGACATGAATGATTGGGCCAAAGGCCGTCGGACACCGTTTGACATGAATGATTGGGCCAAAGGCTGTCGGACACCGTTTGACATAAATGATTGGGCCAAAGGCCGTCGGACATCAATGATTTGGGCTTGAGGCTGTTTCTTAAGGAACGAAGTGAGCCAGGGGCCGTTTAATATGTTCGGGCTTGAATCGCCTAATGCACTAAATGATGCACTAAATAGAATTCTAAATGGGCCCAAGGCCATTTGATATGTGAATCTCATTTATGTACTTTCTTTATTTGATATTATTCACTAGGCTTTCGTTCACATTCATTCATGTGTATGTAGGTGAGCCAAGAGATGTCCAAACCCAGCCTTGGTGAAATATGTGAGAAACAGTCAAGATTTTGAAGAGTCAACCTAAATGTCTCACGCATGAGACTTGTCTTCGCCTCTTTTGTTCTTTTGCTATAATTTTGCTATATTGGCGAAAACGTTGGATCACCTTTGTATATAAACTTTGGGTTTGATTAACTTAGACTTGAATGATCCTGTCTGTATAGAACCTCGAGTTATTTTCCTTTTGATGTGAGTTATTAACAAATATATGTGAAATGTTATGATATGCCATGTAAGCACAACTCTATGGACAAAATTTTTAAGTCTGCTTCCGTTTGGCCCCCTTAACTCTGATGATATATGTTTTATTTGGTTTGAGGCCGTAGGTAATCCCTTGATTACTGGCCGGTTATGACCTTAATCCAGAGGGGCGGGTTCGGGTCATGACAATAATGGGGTCAAGGAATGCGTCTTTCTTTGAAAACACATTTCCTTGCCGAACCTAAGGAGAGGATCAAAGTTCTGAGAAGGAACTTGAAGATAATGGTCAAGATGATAATCAAGTAGATGATCAAGATGAGAAAGTAGATGAGCCGAGAAGGAGAAAGAGGGCTAGGACTACCAAGTCCTTTGGCCCGGACTTCTTGACTTATATGTTAGAGGGAGAATCTCGAACTTTTTATGAAGCGGAGACTTCACCAGAAAATCCCTTATGGATAGAAGTTATTAAAAGTGAAATTAACTCCATCTTACAGAACCATACTTGGGAGTTGGTTGATCTACCCCCAGGCAGTAAAGCCTTGGGGAGTAAGTGGATTTTTAGAAGAAAAATGAAAGCTGATGGGTCAATTGATAAATATAAAGCTAGACTAGTTATCAAAGGATATAGGCAGCGAGAAGGCCTGGATTACTTTGATACGTATTCACCTGTGAAAAGAATTACATCCATTCGCATGGTGATTGTGATAGCCGCTTTACGTGGTCTAGAGATACATCAGATGGATGTAAAGACAGCTTTCTTAAATGGAGATTTAGATGAAGAAATCTACATGGAACAACCCGAGGGGTTTTCAGCTCCAGGGAAAAATAAGAAAGTTGTAAGCTTGTCAAGTCATTATATGGTTTGAAACAAGCGCCTAAGCAATGGCATGAGAAGTTTGACAAAGCTTTGTTGTCAAATAGGTTTAAAATCAATGAGTGTGACAAGTGCATATATGTTAAAGACACTGACAGAGGTTATGTCATTTTGTATCTATACGTAGACGACATAATCATTATTGGTAGTAATGATGAAATGGTTCGAACTACCAAGAGATTATTAAACTCAAAGTTTGACATGAAAGATATGGGCCTTGCCGATGTCATTCTAGGTATTAAGATTACCAGAACATCTAGTGGTATTGTACTTTCTCAGTCACACTATGTTGAGAAGATACTTGAGAAATTTGGTAAATCAAATACAAGTGTATCCAGGACACCAGTAGACGTGAGTCTACAATTGACCAACAAGAATGGTGAGAGTGTCTCTCAGCTAGAATATTCTTGGGTCATTGGAAGTTTGATGTATCTAATGAGTTGTACAAGGCCAGATATAGCCTACTCTACTAGCAGGCTTAGTAGATACACAAGTAATCGTAATGCCACTCATTAGAGAGGCATTATGCGGGTGTTAGGTTATCTATGCTACACCCGAGATTATGGGTTGCATTATACCAGATACCCAGCGGTACTAGAAGGGTATAGTGACGCTAACTGGATATCTGATATAAAAGACTCCAAATCCACTAGTGGTTATGTGTTTACCCTCAGAGGGGCAGCCGTGTCTTGGAAATCTTCCAAGCAAACGTGTATATCGAGATCAATGATGGAATCTAAGTTTATTGCGTTGGATAAAGCAACTGAAGAGGCTGAATGGTTTCACTAGTTCATTGAGAATATTCCACGTTGGCCAAAACCTGTGCCTGCTATCTGTATTCATTGCGATAGCCAATTGGCGATTAGACGGGCACAAAGTCATATTTATAATGGAAAGTCTAGACATATCCGTCGTAGACATAATTCCATACGACAACTACTCTCTAATGGAATTGTCTCTCTAGACTATGTAAAGTCTAAGGACAACATTGCGAATCCGCTAACCAAAGGGTTAACTCGAGAGTTAGTAGAAACGTCGTCAAGAGGAATGGGGTTAAGGTCTTTAGTAATGTTACCGGAACGGAAAATCCAACCTAGTTGACTGGAGATCCCAAGATCTAGGTTCAAAGGGACAACCTAATTTCGTGTAATGGATGAGTCACTGAAGAGGTAAATCCTCTTGCCCATTCCTTTGTACAGTGATACCCGATGGGGGTAGAAGGTTAAGCTAATGCTTTTAATGACCTAAGTGATATGATAGTCAACCGGGGCATAATGAGATACCTTATATAGGTCACCTATGTGAGTGCGAAGTGGGGCCGCTTCTTTAAGAATTGGTAAGGCTGAATTCTTTAAAACCACTCACTGAACCAGGCTAGTGTTCCAGGGCCATACCGGACACACAAGTGAGAACAAGAACAATGGTTAGACTAACTCCTATGTGAGGTTTATTGTCTCGGTTTACACAAACGGCAAAACAGTTCAAGACATCACGTTCACTGGTCAACCAATAAATCTGATAGGTTATCACTACAAAAGGTTCAAGGCCAACAGCTACCTTTTCTGATGTAGGGTTAGTCTGCGTGCTCTCTCTCCGAGTCTTTGTTGAACGGTGTTCATTTGTTGAGTCATTCGGTCAATTTTTATTCATGTGGGGGATTGTTGGAAAAAATGGTTTTTTGGTGACTTTAATTAAATATTAAAGTGGGTCTCAACCATCTATTGTGTTAGGTCCAAGTGGGTCTAGATACTTTGCAATGAGATCTTTACACCACAAATAGAATGGCCAAAAACCATTGAGAATTGAATGAGAAATTGCCCCATGAAGTTAGCTTCATACAAGAGTTAATGGGGTTTGTAACTTCTGCTTTATTGCAGAGTTTAATAGTGCATTAATGGGGTTTGTAACTCCTGCCTTATTACAGAGGTTAATGGTGCATTAGTGACCAGCCATAAAGGCTGGAGGCTTCTCCTCTCTCCCCTATACATGTATAAATTGAGACCCTCCTATCAAGTCTCAAACACAAAAATTGTTTCTTCCATTCTTTAGTCAGATTGCTAGAAATTTCTTACTATGAGAGAGTGCTGCCATTGTCAGTTCGCCAAAGCTAACAGAAGGTGCTTCTGAGTTAGCTGGTTTAAACCATCTTATCCTGGGAGACAGAAGTCGACATTCTTCTAGCACCCACGGTAGGCGGCTAATCTGTTTTAAGGACACTGTGGTATCACACAGAATTTGGTTTGATTTCTTGTTTTCATATTCAGATTAAATATGTTCTTATATTAGTCTTGTTTCATGTTTATGCTCTATGATGTAATTTCTCAAGTATGGTTTTATTTGATGTTCTTTTAGTTAATTTAATAAAGCATGAATTTATTTATTTTGTTTCAATTACCCAATTTAAACAACAGCCATGAAGGAAAAGTTGGAATCTATGGCTAAGAATCAAGTTTGGGAAATTGTCAAGTTGCCTAAAAGAGTTAAAGCTATTGGTTGTAAATGGGTCTATAAGACCAAGAAAGACTCAAATGGCAATGTTGAACGATATAAGGCCAGACTCGTAGCTAAAGGTTTCACTCAAAGAGAAGGCATTGATTATCATAATACCTTTTCTCCGATTTCAAAAAATATTCATTTAGAATTATCATGGCTTTAGTGGCTCATTTTGATTTAGAGATGCATCAAATGGATGTGAAAACAGCATTTCTGAATGGGGATCTTGAGGAAGAAGTATACATGAAGCAACCTGACGGTTTTCGTTCTGATAAAGATAGTCACTTAGTTTGCAAGCTCAAGACATCTATACATAGACTAAAACAAGCTTCCCCAACAGTGGTATTTAAAGTTCCACAATGTTATTACTTCATATGGTTTTACGGAGAATGTTGTGGACAACTGTATATACTTTAAGGTTAGTGGGAGCAAATACATTTTTCTAGTTCTATATGTGGATGACATTTTACTTGCATCTGATGATTTGGGATTGTTGCATGATACTAAACAATTTCTTTCCCAAAATTTTGAAATGAAGGATATGGATGAAGCTTCTTATGTCATTGGCATAGAGATTCACAGAGATAAGTCCAAAAGGACATTAGGATTGTCTCATAAAGCCTACATTGAAAAAGTTTTGGAGAAATTCAAGATAAGTGATTGCACTCCTAATGAAATACCCATTTTAAAGGGTGACAAATTCAGTTTAAGTCAATGTCCGAAGAATGATTTGGAAAAGGAACAAATGGTTAGCATTCCCTATGCGTCTGCCGTAGGCAGTTTAATACATGCTCTGGTTTGTACACGACCTAACATTGCATTTGCAGTTGGGATGCTTGGAAGATACCAAAGCAATCCAGGAATAGAACATTAGAAGGCTGCAAAGAAAATCATGAGGTACTTAAAGGGAACCAAGGACTACATGCTTACTTACAAGCATGTTGACTGTCTTGAGGTGGTTGGATATTCAGACTCGGATTTTGCGGGTTGTCAAGATTTCAGAAAATCCACTTTAGGATATGTCTATCTGCTAGCAGGCAGTGCTGTTTCATGGAAGAGCGCCAAAGAGACGATAATTGCGTCGTCCACAATGGAAGCAGAGTTTATAGCATGCTTTGAAGGCAACATCACAGGCTATTTGGTTAAGGAATTTTATCACAGGGCTTCCAATTGTGGATTCAATTTCTAGGCCATTAAAGGTTTACTGTGATAATTCGGCTGCGGTTTTCTTCTCTAACAACAACAAAAGTGACAGTCGAAACAAGTATATTGACATAAAGTATCTTGATATTCGAGACCATGTTAAGAAGCAAGAAGTCAACATTGAGCATATTAGTACCGATATGATGATTGCAGATCTCATGACCAAAGGTCTTTCTGTAAAGGTGTTTTCAAAACATGTCGAGGGCATGGGATTGATTGGTTAGCTCAATAATTATTCTAGTTGTTGTTTTTGTTTTGTTTTTTGTTTTGTTTTGTCATGACATTTTGATCATTATTAAAGAAAAGTATCATTTTGTGCACCTAAAGTATTTGTGATGTTATGCAGTCCATTGGGACTATTGATCCATAGGGATCATTGGACCCAGAATAACTTATCTGAAGTTATATAAAGAATGACACCACATAAAGTTGAGAATATTATACAATGTAATATATAGAAGGAAATACTCAATTGATAGAGTATAACCGCCATGATTCGTGTATTATAACTCTAAGGTTTGGGTATTTTTATTTAATGGCCATAATCTGTTTGTTAGTTACCCGACAATCAACAACGTGTGTTATATGTGCCAAGTGAGAGAATGTAAGAATATCCATAAAGTGGCCCACATGCCATATGCTTGTTTTATTTATTTATATTATATATATATATATATATATTATATATTTAATCAGTTTAATGGGTAACTAACATATGTCTACTATCCCATATGGTGGTTTCATGGGAAGTTACAACTTCCCTGATGATGGAAAGTTATAAGGAGTTACACTTGGATATGGGTCCAAACCTATCTATATAAATGCATGTGATAGCCATCAAACACAGACGTTGTTTTGTGAATCGAATAAGCTTGAAACTCTGTTCCTTCTACTTTTTCCATATGGTTCTGTAAAAGTGTTATGTGAGTGGATTTTGTTTATATATTCAAGATTTGATCATTCAAGGATAAAGATTCAAGGACTTGAATATCATGGCAGAAGGTATTCTTCTTTCTAAATTAAAATTATTTTAATTCTCACAGTTTCTTCAATCAATTTTGCACTTTAATTTTTTACATTGTGTTAATTTAGTTCAATTGTAATATCCGTTAAGAAATTGACTAGAAATTAAGTGTAAAATTGTTCGGAATAAATCATTTCAAATTCAATATCAACCTTTCAATCACTTTGAGACGATTGAATGAACTATTTTGTTCACTAATTTCGATCTAATATCTCAATCGACACAACTTAAAAAATTAATGCAATTGGAACTATAAATCTTAAAAAAAAAAAAAATTAACACCAATCTTGAAAATTTGTAATTTGTCTTCAAAAATTGTGTCAGATCCACCAATCTTGACTATTATTTCCTAAACTAATTCGTCCTCATAATATTATATAAACCCACAAATCTTGACTTGATGGTTTGAAATATGTTGGTGCATAGATGGGCTTATGCTATTTTAATGTTAAAATTATATATATATATAGTTAAAATTATATAATAATGTAATATGATGAATTGAAAAGATTTGAGTGTGTCATGCAGTGGCGCAACTTTCTAAAATTTATGTTTAGTTATAGGTTAATAAATTATTTCTCACTTTATCCTTTCTAAATTTGAATATATACTCGTATTTTTTTTTTAAATAGTTCTATAATTTGTACTACTCAAATGTTTATTTTATGATAATAACTTTTATAAAGTCTACCATTAAATGTTTATTTTCTATTCTTTTTTATAATGTTTGTTAATTTATTCTTGTTAGTATTTTTTTTTTTTTCTTCTAGGATAAATATATGTACAAATATGTAAAAGATTACTTGTTGTTTGATTAAATTTCTATTTCTTAATAAAATATTTGTTTTTTTCTAGAGACGATCATCACAGTCTAAGTCAATGTCTTGGTTAAAAATGGGGGTTAAGTTTGTTAGGGTTGAAATAAGACAGGGTGAGAATACTATTGTAAACATAATATTTTATTATTGCCCCCTCTGAACTAAAATGGTATCTCTGCCACTGGTGTCATGTGAAAGGTTATGAGTTACAATTAATTTATTATTATATTTAATATGAGACTCTTCATGTTTTGGTGGATGTGTATATATATGAGGAAGTGTACATGAAGAATATGAGTGTATATATATATTTTATATTGTGTTTATACAAAAATGTTTAGGCAAGCTGTAAAAGTGTTTTTGTGGTGTGTAGAGTTGATGGAGTCAACATGACTAAAAGTCGGGTTGTTATATCCTGGGGGAGACAGGCTAATATATTCTACTACATCGGAGAGTGATAGTTTTTACCAACCGAGTTTGAATCTCCTTAAAGAGAGTGAGATTATCGCGCCTCAATCTAATTTATTGTATTTTCATATATATTTGGAGATATGATATAATACATATTTAATATAGTGGACAAGAGGTAATATCCATGAATGTAGACAAGCGGAATCACGTAAATCTGGTATCTTCTCATAATGATAATTTTTACCCATATTTATTTTGACTCTATAATTTATTATTTATTTTGGTAAACACTCCAACAAAATATATTATTGTTATGTCGTTAGTCCTTAACAGCATAACACAAGTCAGATATTATGTCTGAATCAGTGCATTTCATAAGTCACCAATTTTTAAAAAAATCAATGTTTCATCAGTTGAAGCCCATAAGTAACCAACTTCTTTTAAAAAAATCAATGTTTCATCAGTTGAAGCCCATAAGTAACCAACTTCTTTTAAAAAAATCAATGTTTCATCAATTGAAGCCAAAAAAAATAATAAACAACAATTACTTCTGCTGCAAACTATGCAAGCATTTAGGAAAACATACTTTATAATGGATTTAAAGTAAAAAAAATAGTAGCAAAATGGTTGCTTTACGCTCTATGCTTGAAAATATATTTTGTGCATTTTAGGACAAAGTGGTCTTAGACAAAAAGATATTGGGTTCATCATATTAACAAATACACTTAAAATTTAAAATGTGTCGATTAGATTCACTCTCATGTATTTAATACCACAACCAAGTATAATTGTATACAATCGATTTAAATTCTAAACAATATT
>JAPPVO010001000.1:0-20086 GCA_030407325.1 Camellia japonica | reverse complement strand
CACCACTTGTTAGTGTGAATCCAATCTCTACCAAGTAAAGCATTGTACTTAGCATTGCTGTCGATTACGAAGAATGCTGTCATGCAGTCCCTGGTTCCACACTCAGGTTGATAAGAAGAATTCCCTGAGCCATTGTTCGTCTCCAGCGAAACTAGCAATGGTTGTGTTGGTTGGGATTAACCTGGGGTTCCTTTTCCTAGTTTTTCAAGGAAGATTTCGGTAGGTAGTAAGTTCACCGTTGCCTCATTATCTATCAGACTCGGTTCAATTATATCCCATCGAAAAAGGCCTTGATATACAAAGGTTTGACATGCTGTGTCATAGAGTTCGAGGGATATTCAAAAGGATAGGATGAGAGGTTAATACTCACCTCTTCTTCACTCTCATATTTAGTTCCCATTGGGGTAGCCATTTCAGAATCATCTTGCACCATACTCTTGTGAGTCTTCACTAGAGACTGGAATTGGGTCCATTTCTTGCCCCTCTTGGTTCTCATCTCCAGCTTGGAATCATGCGGTAGTATGTGTACCATATTCACTGATACTGAGCCAAATTGGATGGCTGGCTGTGCCTGTTTCTCCTCTTGGCCACCTTGTTCAGTTACTTCAGAAGCATCCTCCATACTGCATTCTGGCACTTCCTTACTAACAAGCTCTTTCAAATGGTCTTTTCTGACTGGTTTTTCAACAAAAAATGTTTGTTCAGCTGTGAAGGCTTCGAACATTTCTTCTTCAACCATTTCTTTCTTTTGGCCTAGGCCAACTTCTTTCTCTGCCTTGCTATCACTCTCCATCAACGCTTTCTCCAATCCTGCCAAACTGGACTTCTTTCTGGCTTTTAGTTCAGAGTGAACTTTGGCTAACTTTTCTTTGCTATAACCCATTTTGTCTTGTAGAGTTGGTCTTGGAGAATGGTCTGACTTTGGATTCTTCTTTCCTTCTGTCTGGACCAATGAAGAGCTTTCTCCACTTTCCTTCAGGTCTTGTTGGTACTGTGTGTACCTACGCTGAATTTTCCTCCTTTGTGATCTAGAAATTACGGGGATCATATCTGGTTCCTTTGTTTTTGGGTGTTTAAGCAATACCCAATTGTTTGGATTACCAAAGGAGACTTGACCATCCTGCCTTGGTTTCCAATTACATCTCTTTGGGTAAACACTCCCTAGGTTTGTTTGCATCAAAACCAATCTGGGACCCTAAGTACCCATGAACTTACTGACCCGGCTGTTGAACTGCTTCTTTCTTCCTTCGAAGTCACCTTCGAAGCTGGCTGTGAAGGCCACTGTTTGGCCCTGACTTCATGCTTTGGGCCTAACTCAGGCCTTTGATGAAGGTGTCCACTTCTGTCCTGCGTGAGGCTGGTCTAGGGGGCCAATCTCTGGCTTTGATCCCATAAACTGAACCTTCTCCAATTCCTCTCAGAATGACTACTCTCCATTTTGTAATAATTAGGTGGCCTAGACTCATATAAAGGCCTCTTGCCTTTGGAATGCATTCTATCAGCTGTTAGTTCAACATCAATGGCTGCTGCCTAACACCAGATGGATATGTCCTTTTATTGTAAGCATTGGTTGGTTTGAGACGTCTCTACATATCCCTGTAATATTGTTTCCCATCAATTGGAAGCCCTTTCAACCATTTGTAGCTCAGTCTGCACCTGAGACACATCATTTGCATTACAGCTGCTTCTAAGGAGTCGTCATCCAGTGCTTCTTCATCAGAGTCTTCCCTCTGGTGTGAGAAACCTTGTCCAATAGCTGGTAGATTTCCTGTGTCCTTCTTGATAGTTGTCTGGTTGGCAACATGCATCTGCACATTGACTTCTCCCAATTCTTTCAAGGACAAGCTTCGAAAGTCTGGCATTATGACATTGGCTGCCACCTCTCTAATTTCTGGAAAGGGATTACTGTCAATCCCCATGGCCTTTTCTGCTTTGGCTGGGAATTTCAAACTTCCTTTCCGAATTGTTCTTGGATCCTGTCTCGAAAAACAATACAGTTCTTAGTCGAGAGTGAGACCAAGAATATGCCATTTACAATATATTTTCCTTTAAGTTCATCAGGAGATGGAATTTTGATCCTTTCGGTAACTTAAGGAAGTTGGCCGCAAGCAAATGATCAAAAATGTCATCTGCCTTAGTTAAATCGAATGAGTATTCCTATGAAGGTCTTTCTTTTAAAACTGTTGGTCAATTGTTGTATCCTTATGAATTAATGCTTCACTGATTACAGGTTCTTTCCCACAATCTCTGCTGCATCGTTATCATAATTAGGATCTCTATAATATGTCTTGTACGATGCATTATTTCGATCTTGTTCCTCCTCTAGTAATGCTTCGTACCTAGACACCTTATAAGTGAGTTCCACTAAGTCTCTGAACTCAGTTGAGTCAAACTTCTTTCGAAGCCTAAACTCTAAACCATTTTGAGCCAATCTCACGAATTCTGGCTCTGGTAAGATGACTATACATTTATTTCGAGCCCTTTTAAATCTGGCAATAAACTGAGTAGCCTTCTCATCAGGCCTTTGACTCAATCTTGCCAAGTCTGCCATGGAAACCTCTGGCTCTGATTGGAAGAATTGGGCATGGAATGCCTCTTCTATTTGCTGCCAAGTCTGGATAGAGCCAGGTGTAAGGTTAATATACCATACAAATGCTCCCCCAGTTAGGGAATTTGGGAATAACCTTAACTTCATATAGTCATTATTGGTAAATTCGCCGTATTAAGCAGCAAACCTAGCAATATGCTCTACTGTTGATTGGTTTCCATTCCCATAAAAAAGGACAAAATCTGGTATCTTGAAACCTGTTGGGTATTCATGTATCCTGTCTACCCATTCTGGATATGGTTTCCTGTACACAGGAGTCTGGACCCCCCGAGCCATCGGTCCACATATCTCTCTAACATATCTGCAATTTAGTCCATAGGGACCATATTTTGTGCCTGCTAAACCACTATGGAAGGGCAAACATAGGATTTGGGGGCAAACTTGTGTCTGTGGTCCTCTGGTCCATAAGGTGGTATATTTGGGACTGGTTTGTCCCTATGGTGCAGGTTGCTGTTGGGGGTGGGTAAACCTTTTGAGCCTGTCCTGCGAAAGGTGTTGGAACTGGTGTTGTGTCTCTTCCATTTGTAGGAAAACCTTCCAACCCCCGGGTGTAAATTCGAATAAAGGATTAGTGAACCCCCTTGTGCCAGGTATGTCTTCGAACATGGGATTTGGAACCATTTTATGCCATTTTCTTGTATAGGCCAGATCCATCAAATTGCATGGCTTCACTGTTAAGTACTGAGGCATTTTGACCTACTATAGGCCTCGGAATAGGCTCGTACCAAGACTGAGGTGATGGCCTTTCATAGTTCTGATTACTAGTTTGACCATTAGAATGTCCATTAACTTGCATAGGCTGTTTATCTCTAGCCAATCTTTGCTGAAGGACATTTGAAATTTCCTCGATGTGTGTCTTGCGTTTGTTGGTTGGTGGTTATTCATTCGATCCAAAAAAATGTTGTCCACCTTTCTATCGTGTTCATTAATTGCTGTCCATAGCATCTACTAGGCCACCCCATGGATTTATTGGCTGAGTAGATGGAACAGTGGATGGTTCAATTCCTTGGTCTCGTCCAATATTATGAACATGTGGTACTTGTTCTGAAGTGCTGGTTTGTTCGACCACAGGTTCTGATAAAATGAGAGTTTCCACAGGATGTGTTATCACATTATCCTCTAGATTAGGTATCTCTACCTCTCATTCCACGCCTTCTTCCAAGCGTTCATTTTCTCCTTGTTTCCTACGTCTAGCCATTTCAATTAGTCCCACTGAGCGTGCCAAAAATATATGTTGGCTTTTTGGCTTTCGAAGGTTATTTTTGTAATTACGAGCGTGCCAGTAAGGATCAATCAGTCCTTACAGAAAATTAATTGCCAACTAATTATCAGACGATTGTGTTTTAGTTCTTTCAGCCTCAATGAAGAGGACTTTTACTGGTGGCTTGACTTAGGAGAATTAAACAAATAACAATTAAATGAAGAACAGTTGAAGCATTTCATTAAGATGAAAAACTTACAATGATCCAAACTCAGCCTCGTAGAGGTTTACAGCGACAATCTACTTGAAACTACTCGTATGAATGAAGTGCAGTGTAGGAATTTTAAAGTACAGAAACGTAAAGAACTGGAAACGTAAGACTGTAAATGTAAAACTGGAAAGGAAACAAAGTAGAATAAGACTGGTTTTTTGGATCTGAGTCTGGTGCTTTTTCTGGGGCCTTCTCTGCTATTTATATTGCTCAAGGATGACCATCGAACTGCATTTCTAACCGTCGAATTGCTCCTCCATGATCGCTG
Organism: Camellia japonica; assembly: GCA_030407325.1. Lineage (NCBI taxonomy): Eukaryota > Viridiplantae > Streptophyta > Magnoliopsida > Ericales > Theaceae > Camellia > Camellia japonica. The sequence continues at coordinate 15,738 of JAPPVO010001000.1, read as the reverse complement.
ATCATGTTGCCTCAAGATTAGCTCCATTACGCCATTACTTGCAGTTAGGCTTCCCTCCTGAATTTGAAATGTGAGTAACCGTTGAAGCCACATCACCTGCATCTCTTTGTTGATCCACTGGTACTCAGATCTCGTAATAACGAATACTAACTGCCGCGTGTACGATCAGGATCAAAGATGAATAGTCTTCCTATATTATCCTTATTTTGCCACGCGTCGAATTGTAATTGGCTTGTACAAAATATGTAGCCAACAAATCCACGAAGATTTCCTCATCTTTGTAATTATTTACTCCACCTCCCCACTAATTTGTAGTTTTTTCTTGATTTTTTAGCACAAGTTCATGATTTTGGCCTCATTTGGTATATTTGTTAAAACAGATTATATAATTTAACAAATTATATATTATGACTTTAATTAGAAACTGTTAATCTGTTTGGTTGTAACTGTTGCATTATAGATTTAAGTTGCTGAGTAGTATTTATTACATAAGCTGTGAAATAACTTTTTGAATTAACTTTTATTTTTTGTTATTCACCACTTGTCTACATTTTTCATAAAAAATAATAATAATAAACCATAGTCCATTTGGATCTTTTTCTATTTTTTAAAAAATAAAAAATAAAAAAATCTAAGAGTATAATCTTAAATTAACATGTTTACAGTAGAAGCTAATAATCAGAAATATGGGGTGAGCAACTTCTCAGAATCAACTTTTTTGAGTTAAAATAAGTTAAACCAAACAGTTCAAAATAGCTTTTTCAAAGATAGAATCTATAAATTGGCCAAAAATAAGTCACACCAACACCCCCTTAAAGACATTTATTTCATTCAAGGATTATCATTCCTTTTGTAATGTGCTTCTTTGCTTTTGATTTCTTCCTATTATAACCCCATTATAAAGCATGCGGCATGAATGGATTGAAAAAATTAATTAATGAAAAATGTTATATATAAATTGATTTTTTTTTTATTAAACACAAATTAAGCAATAATTTTATATGTATTTATTAATATGGCCTCACTACTTTGATGTTTTGTGATAAACAATCGAGTAAGAAAATATTTAGGATAACATACTCTTGATTCATAACTCAATTTAGGAAATTTCTTCTTTAGATTTATTTATGTTTTTTTGTTTTATATATACTATGACTACGAAATGTTTAGTTGATTGATTTATGAGTTTAAGGGATTGTTTGGGAATGTACTAAATAATTACACTTATTTGGATAATATAATTTTTTTTTATTTTTTTTGTATTTTTTTTCCATAAAAATTAAAAAATGCATTAATAGGCAAACTTCAAACCGTCCCTAAATTTCACCCATACACAATATAACTTCATATTTTCTTATTTTCTATTGATAATTGTAAAAAATAAATACATATATATATATATATATATATATATATCTTATTATATAATTATTGCTTTGTTATGGAAGGCTTGCATTTTTATTCATATTTTGCCCTTGCTTTGGTTTTTTAATTTTCCATTTTGGCCTTTTTTTTTTTTTTTTTCCGGGGGCGTGGACTTTTGAGGGTTGTTTTGGAAAAATCAACTTTCATAGAAGGTATTATTTTTGGATAATTTTAGAGTACTGCTATTAGCACCTATCAATTATTTTAGATCTCCCAATTCTTTGGATCTCTACTTATAAATTTTAAAATCCTGAAAAAAATTTTCTCCCCCCAAATAATACCCAAAATTATCCTTATAAAAATGTTTCACCCATTCAATTGAATGCACACCCTCCACACTCCAAAAAACCTATCTTTCCAAAACCCTAGCAAAACCTATGAAGATGATTACTATTTCATCTCCACATATTTATTCATAACCATACAGTAAGAAAATAAATGTAGAATTTTTAATCTTCAATCCTTAGAATATATTAGGAAGAAATTGGGTTGGGATTTTTGTGCTTGAGAAAGAAAAAGAAGAAGAAGAGCCAAGTGTGATTACTATCAATTGCCCTAACAAGACTGGCTTGGATTGCAATATCTAGTACCTCATCATTTTCTTTGATTTGACCATTGTCAGAGTTGGTTTTTTGTTCCCAAATAAATAAGAAATGTTCGATTACCTGTTCGAGCTTGTGTTTCCAAACTTCGGTCATATGTTCAGGAGTTCAATCATGAAAAAATGACGAACAGTTTTTATTATTTTTGTAATTTTTTTCAAAAAACTAACTATTACAAAGTCAATATTCTCTAAGCTAAGAACACCATCAAAACTATGAACTTTGTATGAGTTTTTATTATTGTACTCCTCTCGTCTTATGGAGTTGTGGTTGTCGGAAAAACTTTCACTTATTGCCATTGTCGGAGAAGTGTAAAGTTGTCACCGTTACTGTTGGAATATTACCGCCAAAGAGTTTTCAAAATTTTGAGGGTAGGTAGGTTTTGAAGATGGGATTTGGGAAAGATGGATGAGTGGTGATAGATGTGGGTGCTCTCATAAATCCTAATTCATGATATAATGGGTGTGTGGGCTTAATTGTGAGATGGGATATCCCAAAATTATTAATGTCTTTTTTAATAATTTTATTTGAGGTTATTATTGTAATAAAAAAAAGCTAAAAAATGGAAGATCCAAAATAATTGATAGGGTGCTAATAGCAGCATTCTAATTTTATTTGTACACAGTACAAACTCTTAGTAAACACAACAAATAATGTTTGGATATAAATATTTGAATAAAACTCAAATGTTCAAATATAAATTTATGAACACAAAGTACTTGTTCGGATATATATAATTGAACAGAATATATATTTGAACTTCTTTTTATTCATAATTTTAAATCCAAACATTTGACATTTGTTTAAAATTTTATATCCAAACAACATTTGTGGTGTGTATTGATAGTTTATAGGGTGTGCAAAGAGACTTTCCCATAATTTTTTATTATTTTATAAAAAAAAGATCATTTTTCCTTATTTTCTCCAATAGTTGGATTAAAAGACTTCTTATTTTTGAAAAATAGCATGAAGTTTAATTTTGCACAATTCAAAACATATCCGATTAATTTGAATACGATTGAAATTATTCTTCTTTAAGCTCTACCAAATAATCATTTCATTATATTATGTTTCAATTAAAGCAAACACTACCATAAAATAAAGTAAAAACAAATTAAAATTAAAATTTAAAATAAAAAAAAAACTGTGCAAGTCGCCTGTGCACATGCCAGATTAACTAGTATATATATATATATATAATGGCTGAAAATCTTAAAATCCTCCGAGATTGTGATAAGATTCAATTTTAGTGATGAACAACAATTTTCAATCAAACAATCATAGATCTAATCCAATCAAACCAAAATTGAATTATATCTACTAACAAGTAATGATAAATCAACACAACAATATAATGTGAAAAAAATTACAATTGAAGCACCTCAAACTATGATAATCACTAAGAAGACAAAGGAAATAGACACAAAAACCTTCAATTATCTAGCGAATCTACGCCTAAATTGAACCGAACTTGATGTGCCACTTCCAACACCGTCTTCACCTTGGAATTACTTTGCCCAATGTTGAATCCACAATGTTAAATTTGAATCCACGATGATGAGCCACTTCGGAATCTACCAAAACTTCAAGCTCAAGTTCTTCGAAATCGATCGATTAACATCTCTCTCTGAATGAATTTAAATTTTTAAAAAAACCCTTGATGATCTTCAATAAAAAGCTTGTTGATCCATCGATTACTCTCAATTCATCAAGATTAACAATTAATAAATACCCTCCAATATAAAACACTTAGCCTTGTCTCTGTAAAGAGAATTCTAGAAGGGTTAACCGTTGAAATAAGTAACTGAGGCGGTTTAAACAGTATAGAGTTGCGATGACCACTTGAGTGGTATGTTTAAAAGGTGGTTCTAACAAACTTTCGCCTATTACTTCGCTTGAGCACAAGACATACCGCTCAAGCGGTAAAATACAACTCTCAACATCTTAGAGCTCAGGTTAAGATACTGAATGATCCGAATCAAAACTTGAGCACACACTTGACTGTTCAAGCAGTCCAAGAAGTTTGACAGGTTTAATAACACTTCTGCTCAAGCACACACCTTTCCTACAACATAAACTCATTTGCTCAAATACAAATTGGGTTGGATTTGGATCTAAATACTCATATACTCATAGAAACAAAAGAGCAAATGCAATTACATTTGAACGAAATTGCCAATTACAAAATACCTAACAATCTCCCCTTTTAAAAATTTTGTGACAAAATACACCTAACAAAAAGGTCTTAATCACTCCAACCCATTACACTCTGCAAAAAACGAACTCACTCTCAAGCTCATAATCTGCAAGACAATTGTTATTACCACAAGAATATTTGATAGTGTGAAGCATATGACAAAATGGAAATATTACAAAAAAAAAAAAAAAAAAATTATGCAACAACACTTCAATAGTATTGATAGCAAAACATAAAAAATACTTTTGTTCTTCTCTAATAAATATGTGCAAGACTTATGTTTTGTTTTCTGCTTAACCAATTCTATTTACACACCACCCTTTATCTCATCACACAATATTTCTTATTACAACACACACAATTTTGAACTTTCAATTTATTTATTTTTCTAAATTCACACAAAAAATTCAAAAAAGTCCTAATTTTCTGTTGGACAATCTTCACCGTATTTAAAAATAAATTCTGTTTGTGTAGTTAACAACAAACGGAATACAAAAGAAATAAAGAAAATGAGAGAGTTTGTTTGATTACAAAAATCAAACCAAAATATAAAAATAAATAAATAAATAAACAGGTTTTTATTTTGTTACAAAAACAAAATCAAAAATCTGAAATAGGAAAATAATTAAAATAGAAAATAAATTAATTACTTAGGAAAATAATTTATTGAATAAATTTTTTATCAAGTCCAATGTTTAACACTGTGTGCCTGTTTGGCAGAGCTTAATTACAGCTTATTTCAGCTTTCAGCTTAATTTAAGCTATTTTGATGTGTTTGGTTTATCTTATAACTTATAGCTTATAGCTTTTTGAAAGTCAGAAATCAGCTTATTCTTTGAGTGGGGCAGGAGATGCTTTAAGAATAAGCTGGAAATCAGCTTAAGCTGAAAGTTATAAGCTATAAGCTGTTTAGGTATAAGCTATAAGCACTTTCCCACAACTCTACCAAACAGGGCATGTGTCCTTAAGACAGATTTGTCCTCTCCACAGTACTTTCAGATTGTGGACGTCTATCTCCCAAGATAAAATGATCAATAGTGAATAGTAGCAGCATTACACACTATTTACACAACAAACACACTAAGTTTTTACACTCTTTCTCACAAGGAAAATAATGCAGCAAAAATTGCAAAGAGCAAAAGCAGAATTTTGGACGAAAATTGGAGTGAAAATCCAAATTAAGGACTAGTCTATTTATAGGAGAATTTGTGGCTGTTAGGTTTGAATTAAACAAGTGCAAACTTGTTTGAATAGGTATGGTTTGAATTTAAACAGGTAAGACACTGTTTCAACAGATACTAACTGTTTGGGTTTTGAAATTTAAACAGATTTGAATCTGTCCAGGTGGGGAAGAAAAAACCATCGAAATTCAAATTTCAAAAAATTAGAATTTAATTTTAGAAAAAATAAAATTCAAATGTTTTTTGGCCCAAAAAGATAGGTATTTGGCCGGACAAGCCCAACCTAACCATACACCACGCACTCGCGCCCCAGCCTAGCCCCGCCCGATCGACCGGACGGACGGCGGCAGCGGCGTGCGCGTGTGTGTTTATTTTGGGTCCAATGGGTCTAGCCCACTTTGCCCATAACCTCCCTCTCTACAAAATTTGGGTGACCCTTGAGGCTTACCCCAAATTCCAAACTCGAGCCTTATAAACCTACTCAAAGTATGCCCACCAAATCAATATAGGACAAGCCTTAAACCACACCCTTAAGAAATTTCCACCAAAACTCCATTTCCATGGAGCTCACTTTGGCTTCAATTTTCCATTCACCCGATAATGGTTTTGAGCAACCGAATATACTACGCGAATCACAATGCGATATAGAACGCGTTACCACTTAGATCCCCGCCAACTTTGATGCATGGGTCCCACCTAAAAATTAGACCAAAGTTGAGGGAAAATCTGTTTTTTCCAAAACTTTCAAAACCATTTCTAACAATCCCCCACATGAATGGAATTTGATGATAACAGAAATGCAACAATATGCAGAATTTGTCGAAAGAGTATAAATTGAAAGTATCTTGCATCAAGATAGGTAGCTTTCGGCCTTGAACCTTCCTTAGTGATAACCTATCGGACTTACTAGCTAACCAATGGACGCGATGCCTTGAATTGTTCAGCCGTTTGTGTAAGCCAAGACAATAGATTTCACACAAAATATCTTTTGACACATCGTGGTTCTCATGGTTGTGTTCATTTTGGCCTTGAACGCTTCTGGTTGTTCATGAGTGCTTCTAGAGAATTTAGTCTCTTCATTCTCAGAGAACTGGCCCCAGTTCGACACTTATATAAGTGATTTTTATTGTGAGTATCTCCTTATACTTGTCTTGATTTTTTATGCCTAAATCAAGATATAAGTAATCATTAAAAGCAAAGCTTATCCTTAAACCCTTGCATACAACATATGTTACAGATATCACTTTCACTATAGGAATGGGTAGGGAATTTTAAATCTCTTGGTGATTTCTGGTGAGCCACATATAACTTAGTTGTCCCTTTGAACTTAGTTCTTGGGATCTCCAGTCATTTAAGTAGGGTTGCCATTATGATGACTTTTATGTAATAGGCTTTAATCCCATTCCCTTTGATGAACTATACACTTGCTCTTTTGTCAAACCTTTTGTTAACGAATCCGTAATATTCTCTTTAGATTTTATATAATCTATTGAGATTATTCCATTTGAGAGCAATTGCCTTACGATATTATGTCGACGACGAATATGTCGTGACTTACCATTATACATATGATTCAGTGCCCTGCCTATTGCAGATTGACTATCACAATGAATGCAAATAGCTAGCACAGGTTTTGGCCACATTGGAATGTCTTTTAAGAAGTGACGAAGCCATTCTGCTTCTTCTCCTACTTTGTCTAAAGCAATGAACTTAGATTCCATTGTGGATCGTGCGATACATGTTTGTTTCGTGGATTTCCCAAAAACAGCAGCGCCTCCCAAAGTAAAGACATATTCACTAGTGGATTTTGAATCTTTAGTATTCGATATCCAATTGGCATCACAATAACCTTCGAGTACTGCTGGATATCGAGTAAAGTTCAAACCATGGTTACGGGTAAATCTTAGATATCTACAAATCGAATGATCGCTTTCCAATGGTCTTCTCCGGGTTACTAGTGTACCTACTCAATTTACTGACAGCGTAAGCTATATCAGGATGAGTATAATTCATTAGGTACATTAGGCTTCCAATGATTTTGGAGTATTTTAACTGAGACACCGCATCACCTTTATTTTTCGATAAATAAAGACTGATGTCTACAGGTGTTCTAGATACATTCATATCATCTTTGATAAATTTATCAAAAATTTTCTCAATATAATGTGATTGAGATAATGTATATCCGTCAGATGTTTTAGTAATTTTCATTCCTAATATTACATCTGCGATCTCCATATCTTTCATATCAAATCTTTTGTTTAGCATTTGCTTAGTCGATTTGATCATGTTTTGACTCCTTCCAATGATAAGCATGTCATCCACATAAAGACAAACTATGATATATCCTTGGTCAGTGTTTTTAACATAGACGCACTTGTCACATTCGTTTATCTTAAATCCATTAGTAAGCATAGCATGATCAAATTTTCCATGCTATTGCTTAGGTGCTTGTTTTAATCCATGAAGAGATTTTACAAGCCGACAAACTTTCTTTTCTTGCCCTGGCACTACAAGCCCTTCGGGTTACTCCATATAGATCTCTTCATTTAGATCACCGTTTAAGAAAGCTGTCTTAACATCCATTTGATGTATTTCTAAATTATACAACGCTGCTATAACAATAAGCATGCAGATAGATGTTATTCTTGTCACAGGGGAATATGTGTCAAAATAGTCCAGACCTTCTTTTTGTCTATAACCTTTTACCACAAGTCTTGCTTTATACTTGTCTATTGAACCAACTGCTTTCATTTTTCTCTTGAATATCCATTTATATCCAAGTGCTTTAGAACTGGGTGGAAGATCCACCAATTCCCAAGTATGATTTTGCATAATGGATTTAATTTCATTATTAACAGTCTCTTTCCACAAAGGTGCTTCAAGACCTGTCATTGCTTCCTTAAAGCTTTGAGGTTCATTTTCTAACAGGTATGTTGGAAAATCTGAACCAAAGGATTTTGATGTTCTTGCTCTCTTACTTCGTCTTGGTTTATCATCAGTTAAATCCTACTGGTTGAGACCATTACTAGTCTCTTGAGTTTGATTGTCATTAGTCTCTTGACTTTATGTACAATTATAAGTTCTTTTCTGTGAACTTAATTCCTGTCCCTTCTTGTAAGGAAAGACATGTTCAAAAAACACAACGTTCCTTGATTCTATAATAGTGTTCACATTTATATCAAGTATTTCTGATTTATAAGTCAGAAACCGATATGCACTACTATTCTGAGCATAACCAATAAACACATAATCTACTGTTTTTGGTCATATCTTAACCTTTTTAGGAACATGAACTTCTACTTTTGCCAATCACCCCCACAATTTTAAGTATTTATAGGAAGGTGGTCAACCTTTCCACAATTCATAAAGAGTACTGTTGGTTTTCTTGTGGGGTATTCTGTTAAGAACATAATTAGTAGACAATATTGCTTCCCCCTACAAGTTCTGCGGTAAGCTTGAACTTAGTAACATGGCATTCATCATTTGTTTAAGGGTTCTATTCTTCCTTTCAGCAATTCCATTTTGCTGTGGAGAATAGGGTGCTGTAATTTGGTGAATAATGCCATGTTGTTTACAAAATTCATTTAAAGGTGCATCATATTCACTACTCCTATCATTTCTAACCATTTTAATGGTTTTACCAAGTTGATTTTCAACTTCAGTTTTGTAGAGTTTAAACATTTCCAAAGCTTCATCTTTACTTCTAAGTAAATATACATAACAATATCTTGTGCAATTATCGATAAATGTTATGAAATACTTTTTGCCTCCTCTAGTTTGAACAAATTTAAGATCACATACATTAGTATGAATTAATTCTAAAGGTTTGGTTTTTCTTTCAACCAATTTAAATGGAGCCTTAGGTAGTTTCACTTCTACACAAATCTCACATTTGTGATTAGGATCAATTTCAAACTTTAGTATATAATCCAAACCAATTAATCTACGCAAAGCATCAAAATTCATATGTCCTAATCTACCATGCCATAAATTCGACTCAAGAATATAAGCAAAAGATGTGTTATTCGTATTAATAGTAAGTTTTGGTACAACCGTCATTACATTCAACTTGAAGAGACCATCACTCATGTATCCCTTACCAACATACATACCACTCTTTGTTAATACAAATTTATCAGACTAAAAAACAAGCCTAAAACCATTTTTATTTAACAAAGAACTAGAAACTGAATTCTTTCGGATGTCTGGTACATGCAGTACGTTGTTGAGGGTCAGCTCCTTTCTTGATGTCATCTTCAAGATCACCTTTCCTTGTCCAGCCACAGTAGAAGTAGAAGAATTTCCCATGAAAAGTTGTTCATCATTTGCAGCCTCATTGTAAGTTGTGAATATCTTCTTGTTCGCACAAATGTGATGAGTTGCCCTAGTGTCAACCCAACATTCCTTGGGATTTCCAACCAAATTAGCCTCAGATACCACAGTAGAGAGATTGATGTCATTTACCCCGTTAGAGATGTAATTTAATTCTGTCATATTTGCTTGATTGGTGGTCTTCTTGCTTGTACTTTCGCGATCCTTCTTAGGGCAGTGGCAATCAGAAGCTCGATGTCCGGTCTTGCCACAATTATGGCATTTACCTTTGAACTTTTTATTGCCATTGTTGTTGCCATATTTAAGACTATCTCCAGTAAACTTTTTCTTTTTGTTATGTGGTTTGTGCACTTGTTCAACCACATTAGCCTTGGACTTAATGGGATTTTTACCATTCATCTTTTCAACTTTTCGGTTATCTTCCTCAATTCTTAATCTTACAATTAATTCATCCATGGTCATCTCCTTATGTTTATGTTTTAAATAAGGGCAAATTACACAAATAGTCCCTATAGTTTGGGGCTTGTGTCACTTTGGTCCTTGACTTTTCAATTGTGACACATTTGACCTTGAATTTTGAATCTTGTTTCAAATAAGGACAATTGAATATATAATTAGATTTTTTAAGGGTAAAATTGTCAATTTGATAAAATATAAACTAATTTGACAAAAATAAATGTCAAGCAAATATTTTTGAATTTTTAAAAATTATTTCTACCTACTAAAAATAAAATTATGTAAAATTGATAAATCTTTTGGACATTTATTTTTTTTTTTACCAAATTAATTTTTATTATGTGTTTGGATGATGATCATGTAAAATTAATTTTAAAAAAATTAATCATGTAATTTTTATTAATTTTAAATAATTTTATCATTGGTGGATAAAAATAATTTTAAAAAAATTAAAAATATTTTTTTGACATTTATTTTTGTCAAATTAGTTTATATTTTATCAAATTGACAATTTTACCCTTGAAAAATCTAATAATATTTTCAATTGTCCTTATTTGGAACAAGATTCAAACTTCAGGGTCAAATGTGTCACAATTGAAAAGTCAGGGACCAAAGTGACACAAGTCCTAAACTATAGGGACTATTAGTGTAATTAACCCTTTAAATAATTTTTGAAATCTTTCCAAGTCGGTGGTAACTTTTCTACTAAAGCAGCGACTTGGAAAGACTCGTTAAGAGACATACCTTCAGAATGAATATCATGTAAAATTAATTGAAAATTTTGAACTTGAGAAATTACCGTCTGGGAGTCTACCATAACGAAGTCCAGAAATTTACCGACAACAAATTTCTTTGTGCCGGCATCCTCTGTCTTGTATTTTTTTTTCCAAAGAATCCCACAATTCTTTTGATATTTTTAGAGGGCTGTAAAATTATCAATCATTTTGTCAAGGCCATTGATGTAGTTTATGCACAGGAAATTAGAATGTTTCCAAGCATCTACAACGACAACAACTTGCCGATCACTTTCATTATCTCTAAGTACTGGAACCTCTTCACGGAGAAACCGGGCCAAATTTAGAGTTGTAAGATAAAACAATATTTTCTGCTGCAATCTCTTAAACTCAGTGCCATTAAATTTTTTCAGTTTTTCTCCATGATTTATCGGAACTTGAACATGGTTCTGGATAGGGACCGGAGTCATTGTAACAATCAGATTTGGAGTACTATTTTCAGCAGCTATAATATCAAAATAATTTTTTATTTTCTTTGTTACTAAAACTAGAAAAATAAAATACCACAATAATTTTCTATAACACAACTTAATATTCTGTAATTGTTAATGACACCAGTATATTACTACTAGTTGTCAAAGAAAATAAACAGTATATTACTACTATTTGTCAAACAGTATATTACAACTATTTGTATTTTCTAACCATAATATCACTTTGTGAAAGCACATAAAATTAAATACAATGAAGACATCAAAAAATAATCTGTCTTAAGATTATTGGACAATCTTCACCGTATTTAAAAATAAATTCTGTTTGTGTACTTAACAACAAATGGAATACAAAAGAAATAATTACAAAAATCAAACCAAAATATAAAAATAAATAAATAAAGAAATATATTTTTATTTTGTTACAAAAACAAAATAAAAAATCTGAAACAGAAAAATAATTAAAACACAAAATAAATTAATTACTTACTAAAATAATTTCTTGAATAAATTTTTGATCGAGTCCAGTGTTTAATACTGTGTCCTTAAGACAGATTCGTCATCTTCACGGTGCTTTCAGATTGTGGACGTTTATCTCCCAGGACAAAATGATCAACAGTGAATAGTAGCAGTACTACACACTATTCACATAACGAACACACTAGGTGTTTACACTCTTTCTCACAAGGAAAATAATACAGCAAAAAATGCAGAGAGCAAAAGTAGAATTTTGGACGAAAATTGAAATGAAGGACTAGTCTATTTATAGGAGAATTTGTGGCTGTTAGGTTTGAATTAAACAGGTGCAAACTTGTTTGAACATGTATGGTTTGAATTTAAACAGGTAAGGCACTGTTTCAACGGATACAAACTGTTTGGGTTTTGAAATTTAAACATATTTGAATCTATCCAGGTGGGGAAGAAAAAATCGGAGCCAATTTTGAAATAATTAAATTCTAATGTTTTTTGGCCCAAAAAGATATGTATTGGGCCGGACAAGCTCAACCCAACCATGCACCCGCGCCCAAACCTAGCCCAGTCTGCCCAGCGGCAGCAGCCACATGTGTTTATTTTGGGTCCAATGAGTCTAACCCACTTTGCCCAAAACCTCCCTCTCTACAAAACTTGGGTGCCTCTTGGGGCCTACCCTAAGTTCCAAACTCAAGCCTTATAAACTCACTCAAAGTATGCTCACCAAATCAATGTGGGACAAGCCTTAAACCACACTTTTAAGAAATTTCCACCAAAACTCCATTTCTATGGAGTTCACTTTGGCTTCAATTTTCCATTTACCCGATAATGGTTTTGAACAACCAAATATACTACGTGAATCACAACGCGGCATAGAACGCGTTACCACTTAGACCCGCCAACTTTGACGCATGGGTCTCATCTAAAAATTAGACCAAAGTTAATAAAAAATCTATTTTTTCCAAAACTTCCAAAACCATTTCTAACATTTTCTACATTAGAAACCCTAAACCCCATACCCTCTCTTCTTACCATGCTGGCCACCAACCGTCGTTGCTACCATAGTTCTCTAACTAATCCCCAATCCTTCCCCTATCACCATCACCCCATCCCTTACCTTCCTTGACCACCCGACATCCCTAGTCCCTCCTCTCTCCTTTAGTTCCATCTCCTCATAGCACTAGATCAAGAGAAAGAGGGCTCGCTAAGGTTTGTAGTGACCAATTAATGGTGGCACTGGAAAAGATGAATGGTGTAAGTTGAGAGTTTGCTTGTAGGACATTAATTTATTTGAGAGATACAATTATAATTAAATATTTATATATATAAATAATTGTGTAACAAAAAAAAATGATGGTGTGTAAATAGAAATTGACATGTGACTGCTGCTTTCAAATTCAATTGCATCAAAGCAAATGCAACATTATCAAATGAACTTTGTTGTGATCCACCAAGAGACTCGGGAGAACAGTAATATGGAGTCTATGATAATTATATATCATCCGGAGCTTGAGTAATCCAATCAAAAAATCATAATAGAAAATAATGTCTCTGCTTCGAAAAAAATCCTTCACATGAATAATCTTATGTATCATCTTCCAAATGCAAACAAATTTTTTTAAATAATGACATATTTTTATAATTCATTCATTTTATTATTAATTTAGTGATTTTCTTCATATTTTAACAATATCAACTCTTAATAGTCCTATTGCTTCCTCAAAAAGAAATTTAGAAATTAAGTAAATGAAATTGTTTGTTAATTTGATATTTTAAAGTATTAATTTTTTATTTCAATAAAACATATTTAATTTAAGGGATTACATTCATGAACTTTGTTTAAAATATGAATTGTTTCTGTAATTTTGAAAATTACAGATATTAACTTGTTAGAATTTTTTTATTTTACAGAACAGAAAAAATAAAAATTTTACTATTTTCCTATGCAATAATAAAATAATCATAATTATTAATTAAAATATATTATGATATCATTAAAAATTATTAATTGACTTAATAATTTATTAATAAAAAATATTATTATATAATTAAAATTTTAAAAAGATATAATGTAAATTTTAAATTTATAAAGAGCAATTTATATTTAAAACAAATTTAAAAAAATTTATTTATAATTTATGGGAAATTTTATGTGTATATCATATGCACATTTAGTTACAATGTTTGAATCAATGGTTATGACTTACTGTTATGATACATTGTGATGATAGTTATGACACGTTTTAAATAAATTTTTTAGCTATGATTCCCATATTATTGAGTTACGTCATTTGTGATAATCAAATTCACAAATGACATAACTTGCATATGGTACACACCTTATAGGATTATGTACCATATCATAATCAACAATGTTACATTCTCCTAATTTATCACTTCTAAGACCCTCTCCACCCCCACACATTTTATTTCATCAAATTCAAATTTAGGCCAAGTTTGGCATGTCTAGAAAAATCCAAAAAGCCAAAAAGTTACTCAAAAAGTTAAAAAGTTAACACTATTCACCAAAAGTCAACAATTACGGCTGCACAACTCCCAATCCTAATTTTCTCTTACAAACCAATTTTTACAATTTTTTATTACACATTTTTCCATAAAAAGTCAAAAAGTTAACCTAAACATCTATATTTTCTTCCTCAATTTTTTAGTCTAAAAAGACAAAAAATACACTTATTTAGGATACTCTAAACAACCTTAATGAAAAAAGTATCTTTTTGTTGCTCCAATAGTTTTATTAAACCAATATCAAACCCATGATATATTACAATTTTCATCAAATTGATGATGGTTGTAGTTTTCATCAATTTACTATTCAGAGCCATTGGAGTTGCAGGTAATACAACACCATCGGACGACCGGTCGGATGTCCCCCGGATGACCACTTGGGTGAAAAATTGCCCACAGCATATTATAGATTTGATTAAAAATTACACTAGCCAATCGAACCGGCCGGACGTTCGTCCGGTCGTCCTCTCGATCGACCGATGATTTGATGACTCTGCGTTAGACCATGTGATATCAGATGGAGTTTTTACTCAATTTTTTACTCAAATTTAATGAAAAAAAGGTTAAACGTTGGAAATGTCCTAAGCCCTCGTTTGGGAAGAGTTAGGCCTCTTTTGGCAAATATGTTAAAAGTATTTTTTTGACTTTTAATCTCTTTTGGGTCACATCACTTATATATTTTTTTACACCTTTTTTTTTTTGAAAAAAAAAAGCCAAAAAAAAAAAAACAAACTAGATTTTAACCTACTTCCTAAAACAATCTTTAATTAGCTTGATTTTTTTTGGCTAATGTAGTCTAGCTAAATTAAGGGTTATTTGGGATGATTTAAATAAGTATATTTTTTTTGACTTTTTACGAAAAGATATGCAAAAAAATAGAGATGTGATGTGTCCCAAAAAATATATTTTTTTAAAAATGTGCTAATATCCAACTTTCCAAATAATCTCTTAGTTTCGTTTGTGAAGAACTTTGGACTTTTCTTAATTTGAATGGGATGGTTATGAAAGAAAAAATAAAATAATTATAATTTAGATGTGATATTTTTAAAGTGTATGGGAAGCCAACTTTAGGTTTTTTTCTGCTAAAATCCACAAAAAGATAAATATCTTAAAATAGTAAATAAGACAAAAGATTACATCAAATCTATAATCATTTTACTTTTTTCTCTAACAAACATCACATCTAACTATAAAAAATTCACCCCTCTTCTTAACACAAATATTTAGCCTACTAAAATAACTTACTTATCAAACGAAATCTTTGCCTTATTGGCATGTCATGTTTGGGCTAAAATAGTCACAAAATGACAAAATAAGCTT
>JAPPVO010000999.1:0-33391 GCA_030407325.1 Camellia japonica | reverse complement strand
GATGCCCTCTTTCCATCAGGACTTTGATGCGCGGTTAGGCTCATATGGAGGGGAGTGAAAAGTTCTGCCCTGACTCGGGCTGGGCTGGCTGGTTGTGAGGCAGATGTCCCAGATGGGCGCTGCGTTCCAAAACTGGTCTCAGCTTGCATGGCAGTTTCCTGATTAACGCTGCTACCACGGCCACAAATTCTTCCGAACCCTGTGACATCACGGTCTGCTGAGTCCGAACAAAGGTGATGTGACTGGTGATTGACGGTCAGAGAACCGGTGAGGCCCTGACTGGCCTTTCTTTGCCTTGCCTCAGCAAAAGAACACTGGTTGCCCTTGAATTGAATTTCTGACCTAACAAAGTCTATCAGCAACTAGTCCAATGTACCTGGGGATAGTGGAGTCTATCTGAAGCTATGGTTCCAGGACTACTAGCAAAAGAGAAAACGGACAGCATCTCAGCCCAATTTCACCAGAACAGATACGAGCATAGTTGAATGAGTGTGCCCCCTACTGAATTCTGCCCAAATCTCTGTCCTGCAAACTGATACCCTCAGGTAAACTGAATCCCAAAATACTGAACCGATGCCCGCAGGCCTGATGCTCAAACTTGCAAACTGATACATGCATTCCTGTAGAGACGCACTCTAAAGCACATAACAAGCAAGTGAGAGCCAAAACACCCTATGTTTGGGGTAGGGTTTCCCTGTCCTATTTTTGTCAGGAACTAGGGTTTCACTACGCACGCAGCGGTTTTCAAACAACCTATAAACGGGTAAGCAACCTGTCCTAGTTTGGAATGGTCACTATGGATCCGAATATGCACTAGGTCGAATGGTCAAAAAGGGTGCCCCGGTAAAACCGGGGTTTTTTGTTCCATGTGTCAGAGCCCAGAGCCGATCAGCCTTATGGACATGCCTTGACAAACAAGCCTCCGGCAAATCGTTCGGAATGGCATATGGCAAACACGGTGTCCTAGGCCGACCCAATGCAAATGCAATGCAAAGAAACCACAAGTTAGTCAAAACTAGATATCATGAGTTCAAGTTAAGTTCTCTAAATCCCAGCAGAGTCGCCAGAAACTGTAGACGTCCCGAACGCCCCGGGAGGGTTAAGTCCCGTTCTGTTCATATTGGGGGCACTACAGTTCAAGGACTCAAATGTCACGGTTCTTAATCTTGAACCAAAGAGTCCAAATCCGGCAAATCGTTTTGAAAACAGATTTTTTGAAAGAAGTGCCAAACATGGACTGCTTTGCCAGATACAGAGTCGCCACCTAAATATTTTTAAAATGGGAAATTTAGGAAACCCTGACTCGGTGCCAAAAGCCACGTGTCCGTCATCACCAAAGTTGGCTCGGGAACTTGGGTACGATTGGGGAAGGTCACATCGTGAGCACCCCCGCTCGCCCGGTCAAAGACCGGCCTCTACTAACCATGATATCTGTTTTTGAAAACATTGTATGCTCTTATTCGGTTATTAGCCTAGGTTACTATGTGATGCTCGCAGCAAATAAGTATAGACTGAGTCACCTGAATTGGAACAAAACATTTGAAAATGGTTTGATGGTGCTACCCGCAGGTAGGCTAAAAATGCGGATTTGCCACCCTCAGGTGGGCTTAGAAAACATGATTTTGCCACTATCTAGTGGGCTTAAAACAAACAGTTAATGAATTGCTCCAATTCAGATAACTCAACCTCCACCCACAGGCATTCAAGGCAGATATATCACATAAGCCCATAGCCTCATGGTAAGCATGCTATCATGGCAACACTCACACGCATGCAAGGATGCTAAAGCATAAAACTCACCTAGTACTCCAAGCCAAAACAGGAACCGATTAGAAATCATGCATGGATTCCTAAGTATACAGAATGCCTAATGCAACACATGCAAAATGCAACTATAGCAGGCTCGGCTATTCTAAAGATGGCATGTGAAATGCTACAACTATCACGTATTCAATTTGGAATTGAAATACAGATGCAGTTTGTATGATCCGCCGATCCCGATGCATGCAAAACAGATGAATGATGCAAACATGCTGTCATACTGTATGCTAATTGAAATATGCCCTATATCTAACCATCGTAAGCGGGTAAATAAAAGGGAGAAGAAATGGGGGTTGGAAGACATACATCGCACTCACACACCCTTATTACAATTATGCCCTCACACAGAGGGTCCGAATAAATAATAATACAGTCCGAAATGAAAGAATAATACAGATTTCTAATTAATTAACAAATTAACTAATAAAGACTGTAAACTGGCATGCAAGCCAGGGGCTGCCTCGCTTCTGATGAATGATGTATGCTGGGCTGCCTCGGCGCAGAAATCCACTGGGATGCCCCGATTTGCCTCTGTTCGCAATGTTTCTCGAAATGTGTGCCCGACTCCGAAAAGTTGCTGATTCCTTATCTTGCTGCAACAGAGAGCAGGAAAAGGGCATAGCAATGTATTTCACAAATATATGCATGCCTCGATCCTCGTGCCACCAATCACGCATACCGATGCATGATGGCCGAGGAACCGAATTGCACAGCTCAATATAGAATGAATGCATGTGAATGCTACAACAAAACCTAACTCCATCATGGGTTATCCGGAGTGTCGGTGACTGGGGAATTGAGACCCGTTCCGTCACTCGGAGTACGAAACGTGCCTCGTTTCCCGTGCCCGGGTTAACTCCTATCCCGAACACAATGCAATATGCATGATATGCATGAAATGCAACTAAGATACAGCCTAGCATGCTCAATGTTATGAAAATGAGACGTCTCGAAATGCGTGCACACGGGCACGCAAACTGAGAAAATACATGAATGCAATCTAAGATACAACCTAGTATGCACTATGCTGTGAACATGAGATGAAAATGAGACGCCTCGAAAAGCGTGCACGCGTGCATGCAAACTGAGGCGATGATGTGAAATGCAAATCGGATAAAACCGAAGTGCCTCGAAATGCGTGCACACGGGCACGCAAACCGAGACGATGATGTGAACTGCAAATCGGATAAAACCGAGGTGCCTCGAAATGCGTGCCCACGGGCGCGCAAACCGAGACGATGATGTGAAATGCAAAATGACATGGAAATGATATGTGATGAGGCTAAAATGAGATTTCTCAAAGTGCGTGCCCGCGGGCACGCAAACCGAGAAAATGGCATACGGAATGCAATGATGCGAAAATGGCATACAGAATGCAGAATGGACTTATACCAACATGAGAGGGCCTCAGCCACTCTCATACGGGAGGCCGTCGGATAAAAGTGAAGTGCCTCGAAATGCGTGCCCACGGGCGCGCAAACCGAGGCGATGCATTAAAGCATGAAATGACAATACATGATGCAAATTGGGCTTATACCAACATGAGAGGGCCTCAGCCACACTCACACGGGAGGCCGTGAGATGAAAATGGGTGCCTCAAAATGCGTGCACACGGGCACGCAAATCGAGGCGGTGACATACGCAATGCAAATGACATACGGAATGCAAATTGGGCTTACACTAACATGAGTGGACCTCAGCCACACTCACATCAGATGCCGTCGGATAAAACAGAGGTGCCTCGAAATGCGTGCCCACAGGCACGCAAACCGAGGCATGGCCCGAAGGCATGAAATGGCACGGGAAATGATATGCAAGCATGCAAACCAAATTTCAGCACCTAAATGAAGGGGAAAACAGCCCCGAAATGATACGGAATTACAACCAATGCATGAAATCATCCCGAAATGTGATTTTAAGTACCCGAAATGGCCTATAGCCATACTAAACACGCACAACATGACCATGACATGCAAACCAGTAGCAAGGCAGCCCCAAATATGGCATTTTTCAGTACAAAGAAAGGCTAAACAACAACCACAAGTATGGCAAAAATAGCTTGCAAAAACGGGGAAAAGAGAGGAATTACAAAGCAAGTAGTATATACAATGCTCAAACCAGAAAAATCAGTTCTACAAAATTGAAGAGGGGCCAAAAACATGCATATTCACAGTAGATGAGATCCTATAATTCAGTGTGTAGAGATGCTTAACATAGCATGCAAGAATGAGCCAATAAAGGGCTGCAACATGAGGTACCATAAGCAATGACCTAACAACTTTGGACCCTTAATAAAACATTAAGAGTGGGTCATTTCAAGACACTTTCTAAGCCTGATGAAGGCTCAAATCAGCAACTAAGCAAGCCTAACAAAGCATGCAATTTTACGGAAAATAAGGGGGTACAACATGAAGTACCAAAAGCATGCATCAAACAACTTTAGACCCTTAACAAAACTTGACAAGAAGGCCAAAATAAGGATATTTTCAGTACTGATGATGGCTCAAAACAGGAGCTAAGTAAGCTCAAAAAGGCATTCAAGATGGGCCAAAGAGAGGTATAAAGAGAGGTACAACATGGAGGCCTCAAACCAATTTGATCCCTTCTACAATGTTGTAGAGGGACCTAAAATAAACTCAATTTCAGTTAATGGCATGCTCAAAATCAGATCATAAACAGGCCAAAGAAATCATGCAATTTTACGGTAATTTGAAGTAATTACAAAGCAAGTGCATGATAGAGAGGACAAACAGGGTTGAGCCCTTCTTCAATGTTGAAGAGGGGCTCAAAATGAGCCCACTCACAGTTTACCTCATGCTCGAAATCAGATCACTCATAAGCCAAATATTCAATGCAAAATAAAGGCATACAAGATGCTATTGAAGCAAGTGCACCATAGAGGGCTCAAACAGGGTTGAGCCCTTAAACAAAGATGAAAATGAGCTCAAAAGAGGACCACTTTCAGTAGGGGTCGGAGCTCAACACAATAAGCAAATAGGCTTAAGATTTGAAGCAAAAATGAGCTCAAAAGAGGGTGAAGTGTACTTACCCTTGAAGATCAAGACTTTGGTTGCTCTTTGCTTGATGAAAGTTGCTTCTAAGCTTCTCAAGAACCCCTCCTTGCTGCTGGAATGGAGTTGGTGATGGTGATGCTAGGTGTTGATGAACAAATGGTGCCAAGACTTGGATGTTTGAAGCTTTTTGGAAGAGAGGAATGGAGGAGATGTATATGCAAGGCTCCAAGGATTTTTTTCTAACCCTTAAACCAGCTGGTGGCTGCTGGTTTATATGGCCAAGAAAAGGGGTGAAAAAGGAGGGCAAAAAGGTGGGAAAAATATCTAGATATTTTGCTCTAAATATCTTTCAAAATATCTTTCAAAATATCTAGATATTTTGCTCTAAATAAAAAGTGGCGTTCGGCCACGAAGTGGGCATCAGAGGCCCCAGGGTTCCTCAGAATGACAAAACAGAGGTACCTGCCAAAAATCGGAGAAAACCGATGCGAAAAGAATGCTCGGGGGCCAAACCGCGAGGTTCGGGGCCCGAAAACCGGCTATAAGCACCGAAGGTGGCATACGGCCATGAAGTGGGTTTCTGAGACCCCAGTGTTCCTCGTTATGATGAAACAGAGGCACTTGCCAAAAATGAACAAAAACCGATGCAAAATGAATGCTCGGGGACCAAAACCGCGCGGTTCGGGGTCCCGAAAATGGGCTGTAGGCACCGAAAGTGGCGTTCGGCCACGAAGTGGGCCTCAGAGGCCCCAGTGTGCCTTGTTATGATGAAACAGAGGCACTTGCCAAGAACCGGAGGAATCGGAGATGGTTGGGCGGTCCCGAACCGAGGCACACGGCCTGACGGTCCCGAAAACCGGGAACCGGGCTCCGAAATGGGCAAAATGGCCTACGGCCACGAAAAGTAGCTCACGACCACCGAGAGATAGTCTACAGGACTACTCCCTTCCCGCAGGAAAGAAAACAGAGAAAACCGAGTCTGGTTCGCAAACCGAGACAAGGCACAGAAGAAGGTTCGGAAGTCCGGAGGCGGGGCGCACGGCCGCGACTCTAAGACTTCTGAACGAGCACAACATGCAACATCACCGAGCGCTCAATCGGTGACGTCTGAGTCTTAAGGTCGGAAAAAATGGGGTGTCTACAGTACCCGGCCCAAAATTGATCGGGGATTGATTTTTGAATACAATCCCGTCTCGTCGAGGGTATTTTTTGGAAAAACCGCTCAAATCGAGGCGGGGAGTCGGGTCCCCGTCGGTCCGGGTTTAAATTTCCATCCCTAATCTCATGACCTAATTTTCATTTCATCCCACATGCGCCTTGTTCCACCTCTTTTTGTGTGTTGTTGGAACTCCGAAAGTTGGCCAAAATAGAATTTTTCTCTCTTTGGGCAAAATTTTCATATTCAAATACACATGTTCAAGTACTTGTATCTCCTTCATCGTAAGTCCGTTTTGCCTCATTTTTGCATCGTTGGATTCATCTCATAGCCTAGTTTTCGTTCCACGCCTTATAATCCTTGTTCTACCTCTTTTTCCATACTATTGGAGCTGCGAAAGTTGGCTAAAAATAAGATTTTTCCCTCTATGGGCAAAATTTTCATATTCAAACCCACATGTTCAAGCACTTGTATCTCCGCCATCGTAACTCCATTTTGCCTCATTTTTGCGTTCTTGGATTCATCTCATGACCTAGTTTCATTTCACCACTCAAGTGACTTATTCCATCTCTTTTTACATGCTATCAAAGCTCCAAAAGTTGGCCAATTGTTTTTTTCCTATCTCCATGCTTCTTCCTTCCTACTTCCTTTCCACAATTATTCTTTCTTTTTTTTTTTCCTTTTCCTTCATGGTCCTTCCACTGGGCTTGCGGCGGCCATCGAACCTCCGACAGTGGCGGTGTCGTCAAGTATGAATGTATATGACTTACAAGAACGGAAAGAAACATAAGAGTGGGGGAAGGGCCATGAAGGAAGAGGAAAAGAGAGAATAATCGTGGAAAGAAAAGAGGAAGGAAGAAACATGGAGATAGAAGATAGACAAAGAAAGAAAGAAAGAGAGAGAGAGATAGAGAGAGATCTAATTTTGGCCAATTTTCGGAGCTTTGACAACAAGCAAAAAGAGGTGGAACAAGGAGTAAAAGGGATGGAATGAAAACTAGGCCATGAGATGAATCTAATGACGCAAAAATAAGGTGAAATGGAGTAATGACGAGAGATACAAATGCATGAACATTTGTTTGAATCTGAAAATTATGCCTTAAGAGAGATTTTGGCCAATTTTTGGAGTTTTGACGGCATACAAAAAGAGGTGGAACAAGGCATATGAGGGGTGGAATGAAAACTAGGCTATGAGGTGAATCCAAGATGCAAAAATGAGGTGAAACAGAGTTACGACGAGAAAGATATAAGTGTTTGAACAGTGTGTTTGAATATGAGACTTTGCCCAAATTCCGTTAGTTCAATCAAACGGATATAGACAAAGTGTATACATTGAAACAAGAAAGAAACTCTAGGGTTTAATTTGTCAAGATTGAAACTCTGAGATTTAAATTGAAAAACACGCGAAACCTTGATTTTTTTTTTTTTTTTTGTAATTTGCCCAAGAAATTATACAAGCCAAAACAAAAGTGTGTGATTAAAAAGAAAGTGAACATTTTTTGTGATATTTAAAAAGAAAGTGAATATATCATTGCTCAATAAAAAAAAAATTAGATATTTAAAAAATTAAACTCTGAACTTAAAAAATGAACATTATTTCAACCATCTGTCAATTCTCTTATAGTTTGATTAATAGAAAAAAAAAAATTAAGAAAATTTTAAAACAGTTATAATTTCAAAAAATAATTACATATACATGGAAAAAATTATACTCTTAATAATTAAATTTATTATTAATCTGATTTTTTTTTTTTCAAAATATAGACTGATTTGTTAGTTTCTCAAAAAAAAATTACACACCATGTCACTTACTCTTTCATTTGATGACGAATCTCGACGAAGACGAACCAGATTTGAAAGAAGACGTCATCTTCCATCTTTAGTTTGGGTTCTATGATTTTGTTGGATTAAAGCACTAACACTATGTTTGGGAACTTAAGAGAGAAAAGAAAATAAAAGAAATGATTGTGATTTCTCTTCTTTTTATTTGGTTAGATTTCATAAGCGAAAAGAAAAGAAACTGTTTTATATTATATTATCAAAATAACCTTCTAAGTCAATCAATCATTTTATTTCTTCTATTTTTATAGAGACAAATTGATATTATGAAAATATAAGAATTTGTTTGTTTCTTTTTCTCCAAATATCTCCACTTTTGAGAAGATTAAAAGTGAGGATTATAAGAGAAATGAGTTTCTCTCTGTTTTTCTCCATTTCTCCCCATTCTCTCCACTTAAGTTATTCAAACAAGTAAGAGAAATACATATCTCTCCATTTCTTTTCTTTTCTCTCCAAATCACTCAATCCAAACATAGTGTAACTTCATCTTATCACTCTGTCAGTGATTATAGCGATCCCGGTTTTCCTCTCATGTTTACTGTATTCCGAACTCGGTTCCGTTGATAGTTGTTGTTGTCTGTATTTCATTTCCGTCCTTTAACTCGTTGAATTTGAGTTTAGAATTGTCTTGGGCGTGTTTCGAACAGGTTGGTTGAGCTTTTGTCCTAACTCTTGTTGCCCAGATTTTTAGTGATCCGCTCGAGCGGGTCTTCTTGCGCTCGAGTGGAGTTTGCGTACCTTCAGTAGTTTGTCCGTCTATAAAAATACTGCAGATGTGTTTTTCACGCTTGAGCGGATTTCCTTACGCTCGAGCGGGTATCTTGTGCTCGAGCGGGTGTTCGATGTCTATAAAAATACTAGAAGAGTGTAATCTACGCTCGAGCGGGTGTTCCTTTGCGCTCGAGCAGGTGGAGTTTTGCAGTTGTGTCTTGGCACTCGAGTGGGTATCCTTGCGCTCGAGCGGGTCCAGTTTTTGTGTTTGACGCTCGAGCGTCCTATTCTCCGCTCAAGTGGGTCATACGTATATCAGTTGGCAGCTGGGTCATGTAGATCACTTTTTCAACTCTCACTCTCTCTCTTACTTTTCAAAACCTACTTTGAGAGCTTCTCTCACTACATTTCACCTTCTCTCTAAGGTTTGATCTAGTTTGAGTGATCTTCTACCCTAGTTCCTTTGCAAAAAGTGTAGAGCTTGGCTTGGGCTACCTATCAATCCGAAAATCTTGGGATTTGGAGCACTTTCAATTTTCTTCACCTTCTCTTTTGGGCTCCGAATTTGAGATAGGGATAACTACTCATATTTATGGTCTTTGACATAAACTTGTAGTCATTTTGATGTAATGTGTAGTTGGGAAAGTTTGGGAGTTAGGGTTTCAAACCTCAAAATATAAAAAGAGGGTTTTTCATTCCATTGAACTATATATGTGTATTTGAGCCTTAAAATGAAGTTATTGAGGTTTAGTGATGATATTTGGACCGTTGGGTCAATATTGGGAGAAATTGGGGAAAATGCCATATTTGGATTTTATTGGGTCATTAGTGTAATTAATGACTTTCATTGTGAAATAGTGGAATTGGGAAATTATGAGAAAGAATGGTGGAGTTGGATTGACTAATCACTCACTTTTGAAAATATTGATAATTTATCTGTTGATGCATTTATTATCTGTTTAGAAATAATTGCTTTGGGCTATCGGTGGAGGATAGTCGTGATTGTTGTAGACACTTTATGTTGATTAGGGAAAACTGAAACTAATCACGTTAAATATGTCATTGAATATGACGGTTGGAATAATATATCGAATCTGTGTATTGATTGATCGTGGATATGATAATTGTTTATATACATTGTTTTGTGTGGGAGGAGATAGGGGATGTACTCCACGGTTTAGGGAAAGATAGGGGATTGACTCCTAAACCGGATGTTATTTGGGAGGAGATAGGGAATGGACTCCATTGATACAGCAAATCTGTGTATCATTTATGAAGTATGTAAGTGTTTTAATATGACATTGATACAGCAAATATTTTTATCTATTGTGAATTATGGAAGTGTTTTATTATGAGTTATAATCTCATTTAAATTGTTGATATTGGAAAGGTTTTTAACATGAGCCGTAGTCTCATGGGAATTGTTTGGTCAGGTTCTGAGTCATGTTTATAAATCGAAATTGTTAAGTAAAAGAAAAATGAAATGAAACATGGACATACCTATTATGAAATCGGGTAGTGCTGTATGTTGGTTTATATTGGTTAAACATTTATCAAATGGTAATGTTTTAGTTATTGCTCATATTATGTTTAGCATATCTCTACTGGGCGTTGGCTCACCTATATGGGATATCATTTTCAAGTTCAGGTGATATGCCACCTCCAAGGAAGTAGCTTGGGAGGCTTGAGGCTAATAGCTCTTTTGTTGTCTCTTTTGTATATTACATGTATATCAAGCCATGGGCTTATTTTGTGTAAAGAGTTAGGACTCTACTTTTGTTGAATCCAAGTGTTGACTTGGAAAGTTGTAAGCCTATAGGGCATTTACTTTTGTTGTCAACATGTAATATCTTTTGTAAGAATACTCTGATGAATGGCATTATGTTTTATTCTCTTAAGGTTATGGATGTAATGAATGTATGATTTATGGGTTTATTTTGAGGGCGTTACAACTTGGTATCAGAGCGTATCGGGTTCGAATATTTTGGATACGTGGGAAGTGGTTAGTACCACAATGGGTTTGTCTCGCTTGTTAGAGACTTAGATGTAATGTTATGTGCTTATGTGATAACATGTTTATGTGACTACTGGGTATGGGATTTAATTTCTAGGATGTTGATTGGATCCTTGGGTTTCTGTAAGTCTTGTTGGAAAAGCACTTGATCAATGCTGTTTCTAACCGGAACTCTAGTAACGCCTCGGGACTATCATTATTCGGAAATGAAATTCGTAAGTGCTTATGTGATTATGTGCTTACGTGGAATGAATTACAGTTGTCCATGTATTAGAATGCGACTGAAATAGCTTCGGCACATTTGTGAATGTGCTAATGTTTTCGTTACCTTTATTAGGATGTCAGGACGAGGACGTGGTGGTAGGCGAGGTAGGCCTAGAAGGCAGGAGATGCCTATACCGGATGAGATTCCGGCGCAGCAGGAGGGTGTTGGTCAGGCCAATGTGGCCGAGCCGGTAGGTCAGCAGGCCATGGGCGCCTTAGCCCGAGAGATGGCAGGAGCTTTAAGGGAATCTATGGGCATTCGCAGGGCTGAGAATCAAGCCCAGGCCTATGTAGTTGAGGCAGGGCCTTCCTTTCTGAAGAGGGAGTTCTTCCGGTCTAATCCGGACGAGTTTGTGGGGGATCCGAAAGAGCCATTGAAGGCTGATGAGTGGCTTGAGCAGATGACTAAGACGTTTGAGATGCTTGGCATCGAAGACGGGGCTTTGAAGGTGACCTTGGCGTCTTTCCAGTTGAAGGGAGATGCGGGTCAGTGGTGGAAGTTCATGAGGGGTTGTGTTGGTGGTACATGGGAGGCCTTTGTAGATGCTTTCCAGGAGAAGTTTTGGTCTCCAGCTGTTAGGGAGAGGTTGAGGGACCAGTTCTGTCAGCTCAAGCAGCTAAGTATGCCAGTGGCCGAGTTTGAGGCCGCATTTACCAGTTTATCGAGGTTTACACCTGAGCTTGTGGCGTCTGAGGAACGCCGTTGTCTGGAATTTGAGAGGAAGTTGAGGCATGGGCTCAAGACCAGAGTCGGGAGATCTATGACCCGGGAGTATGGGCGCCTTGTGGATGTCACGGCCCATATGGAGATTATGATGCACGAGGAGGAGGAGAGGATGAGAGGCTCCAAGATGAGTCAGGATGGCCAGGGGGATGGTAGGAGGCAGATGGGTTCTAACCCTCAGCAGTCCCAAGGAGCTTTTGTGAGGTCTACCTTTCCAGTGTCGAGTGCAGGTTCTGGGAGAGGCAGTCAGGGAGACATTACTTGTTACAATTGTGGTCAGCTGGGCCACAAGTCTCCAGCTTGCTCGCAGAAGGGCGGGGGGCAGAGAGCAGCTTCATCTTTGGCTCGTCCTCAGGGCCAGAGTCAGGGCAGAGGCCAGCCGCTTTCTTGTTACCAGTGTGGTCAAGCGGGGCACCTGAAGAGGTATTGCCCACAGTTGAGTGACACATCGGGTGCGTCTGGTTCGAGGTAGACGTAGAGTTTTCAGCCCGCACAGTAAGTTCAGGCCTCGAGGGCCAATCAGGGGGCGTCATCGTTCCAGTCTGTGTAGCAGTCTTTTGCTCCGAGAGGTGAGCAGGTAGATCAGGGGCTTACAGGGCGTGTGTATGCTGTTACCGCGCAGGATCTTGTACCGGCTCCATCTATTATGAGACGTACCTTTTTGTTTTGCAACTCGGTTGCTAATGTGCTGATTGATACAGGTGCATCCCATTCCTTTATATCTGCTGCATTTGCATCTATTTTGGGGTTGGAGTTGGCGCAGTTAGCATCTCCTATTTGTGTTGTATCACCTGTTGGGGGTGAGTTAATTTTGAAACACGGGTGTCAGGGCTGTGATATAGAGGTCGCCGACCGCCGGCTTCCATTTTCTTTTGTAGTAATGGTTATGTCGGGTTTTGATGTAATTTTGGGTATGGACTGGCTATCGTCATACCGGGCTATTATTGATTGTTACCGCCAGAGGGTCACAATATGTACCTTGAGCGGGATTGTTTCCATTTCTTGGGGGATCGGGTTGGTAGAGTGTGCCACCAGTGTATGATCCGCGAGGGCGGAGTGAGCTTAGTGGTCTTCTCGCTAGCTTTATGAGTGGTGAGTGTGATGAGACAGACTGTGTTGCCGAGAGTAGTTTGTGAGGACTCGGACGTCTTTCCCGAGGATCTTATTAGTTTGCCACCACATCGAGAGGTGGAGTTTTCTATTGATTTAGTGCCCGGCACGACGCCGATTTCCATGGCACTTTATCGTTTTGCCCCAACCGAGTTGAGTGAGTTGAAGATTCAACTCCAAGAGTTGCTAGATAAGGGTTTTATTCGCCCTAGTCTTCGCCGTAGGGAGCACCAGCCCTCTTTGCTAAAAAGAAAGATGGTGCCTTGAGACTTTGTATTGATTATCGGAAATTGAATCGGGCTATGGTTAAGAATAAGTATCCTATGCCCCATATAGATGATCTGTTTGACCAGTTGAAGGGGTCCCGTTGTTTCTCTAAGATAGATTTGAGATCGGGTTACCACCAGTTGAGGGTCAGGGAGGAGGATATTCCGAAGACGACATTCTGTATGCAGTATGGCCACTATGAGTTTCTAGTGATGCCTTTTGGGCTCACCAATGCACCGGCATTGTTTATGGATTTGATGAACTGGATATTTCGGAAATTCTTAGATCGTTTTGTAGTCATTTTTGTGGATGACATTCTGATTTATTTACCTTCTGAGGAGGAGCACGAGGAACACTTGAGAGTGGTGCTTGAGTTGCTTAGGGCTCATAAGCTATATGCTAAGTTTGGGAAGTGTGAGTTCTGGCTAAGAGAAGTTAAGTTCTTAGGCTATGTAGTTTTTGGAGAAGGGGTGTCTGTTGATACATCCAAGATAAAGGCAGTACAGGATTGGGCACAACCTAGGAGTGTTTTTGAGATCCGCAGTTTTCTGGGATTAGCTGGGTATTACTGCCAGTTTGTGAAAGATTTCTCCAGGCTAGCTTCGCCGTTGACTAGGTTACCGTTGACTAGATTGACACGGAAAGGGGTCAAGTTTGTCTGGAGTGAGACTTGTGAAAAGTCGTTCCAAGAGTTGAAAGTTAGACTTACCACCGCTCCAGTGTTGATTATTCCGAAGAGAGGTTTGGGTTATACGATTTATTGTAATGCTTCACGAGAGGGTTTGGGTTGTGTACTGATGCAAGAGGGGAAAGTAGTAGCCTATGGCTCGCGGCAGTTGAAAATACACGAGAGGAATTACCCTACACATGACCTAGAGTTAGCAGCAGTGATCTTTGCCTTGAAGATTTGGAGGCACTACCTTTATGGCGAGAGATTCGAGGTGTTCTCGGATCATAAGAGTCTGAAGTATCTGTTTACACAGAGAGACTTTAAATTTGAGGCAGATGAGGTGGATGGAATTTATTGAGGACTACGATTTCGAGTTGCACTATTACTCGGGAAAGGCCAATGTTGTGGTCGATGCCCTTAGTAGGAAATCCATTAGTGATGTAGCTTGTATAGCCATCTGGGAGTGGGAGATGTTTGGTGCACTTGGTGAGTTCGATTTGCTTCTGGGCGAATCCGTTGAGGCTGCGGCCTTGTTTTCAGTTGTTGCACAGCCGACACTTGTGACTCGAGTGTTAGAGGCACAGAGAGGTGACCTTGCGATAAAATCCCTCCGAGAGAAGATCTCCAGTGGGAAGGTTGTGAAGGGTTTGACTGTGTATCCCGACCTGAGTGTGAGATACCGAGACCGACTGTTTGTGTCGGAGTCTTGCCGAGAGGAAGTACTCCGAGAGTTTCACCATTCACGCCTTGCGGTGCATCCGGAAGGTACTAAGATGTACCGTGATTTGGGTCGCCAGTTTTGGTGGCGAGGGATGAAGAGAGATGTGGCGGTGTTTGTATCTAAATGCCTTACTTGTCAGCAAGTGAAGGCCGAGCATCAGAGGCCAGCGGGTTTGTTGCAACCCTTGCCTATTGCCGAGTGGAAGTGGGAGCATGTCACTATGGACTTTGTTGTAGGTCTTCCGAGGACTTAACGGGGTAGTGATGCTATTTGGGTGGTTGTAGACCGGTTGACTAAGTTGGCGCACTTTATCCCTATGCATGTGAGAGATTCGGTAGATCATCTTGCCGACTTGTATGTTCGGGACATAGTGAGGTTGCACGGGGTCCCAGTGTCGATCGTCTCAGATAGAGATCCACGTTTTACTGCTAGGTTGTGGCAGAGTTTGCAGAGTGCTTTGGGCACTAGGTTGACCTTTAGCATGGCTTATCATCCTTAGATTGACGGGCAGTCCGAGTGTACTATTCAGATCCTTGAGGATATGTTTCGAGGTTGTGTCCTTGACTTTAGTGGGACGTGGGAGAGGCACTTGCCTTTGGTGGAGTTTGCCTACAACAACAGTTTCCAGTCGAGATCGGTATGGCACCGTTTGAGGCCTTGTATGGCCGACCTTGTAGGTCTCCAGTGTGTTGGGCTGAGGTGGGTGATACACCTTTGTTGGGCCCAGAGTTGGTTCGGGAGACAACAGAGAAAGTTGAGCTTATCCGTAGGAGGCTTGTTACAACCCAGAGTCACCAAAAGAGTAATGCCGACCGTAGGAGGAGGCCTTTGGCATTTGAGGTGGGTGATCACGTCTTTCTGAAAATATCACCTAGGCGGGGTTTGATGAGATTTGGGAAGAGCGGGAAGTTGTCCCCTCGGTTTATTGGTCCCTTTGAGATCCTTGAGAGGATTGGGGAAGTTGCATACCGTTTAGCTTTACCGCCGTAGTTGTCCGGGGTACATGATGTGTTCCATGTTAGTATGCTTCGGAAGTACGAGCCAGATCCGTCCCATGTGTTAGATTGGACCGACTTAGAGGTAGATGAGGATTCCTCGTATGAGGAGAGAGTGGTGCGGGTCTTAGATAGACGAGATCAGGTCTTGCGAGGCAAGACGATACCTTTGGTGAAAGTTTTGTGGAAAAATCACGGAGTGGAAGAAGCCACTTGGGAACGTGAATTGGAGATCCGAGAGAAGTATCTGGATCTATTTATGGATGTTTGAGCGTATGTTGTATATTTTGCAGTATTGATAACTTAAAAGCATTGAATATGTCTTAAGTTGTAAAACATTGTATATGTTTTGGTTTATGAAGATAATGTGAAGGTTGAGTATGTCTTGAGAATGGAAATTTATTTTAACATTGTGTATGTTAAATATGTTGTAGAAATGCAAGTATGTTATTAATGTTGCATATATTTTGAAATTGTGGATTATGATATTGGAAATTGTTGGATTTCAATAAATGCATGTTGATAATGCATGTAGTAATATATTGTGATTTGCCTCTTGAAAAGAGATGAGATGACCGGTAATGGGTCAGGTTGTTGAATATTGAGTTGTAATATTGTTAAGAATTGAGAAAACATGTTTTTGAAACTTGTATCTAATTTCGGGGACGAAATTCTTTAAGGAGGGAAGATTATAGCGATCCCGGTTTTCCTCTCATGTTTATTGTATTCCGGACTCGGTTCTGTTGATAGTTGTTGTTGTCTGTATTTCATTTCCGTCTTTTAACTCTTTGAATTTGAGCTTAGAATTGTCTTGGGCGTGTTTCGAACATGTTGGTTAAGCTTTTGTCCCAACTCTTGTTGCACAGATTTTTAGTGATCCGCTCGAGCGGGTCTTCTTGCGCTCGAGCGAAGTTTGCGTACCTTCAGTAGTTTGTCCGTCTACAAAAATACTGCAGATGTGTTTTTCACGCTCGAGCGGATTTCCTTACGCTCGAGCGGGTCGCGCTCGATCGGGTATCTTGTGCTTGAGCGGGTGTTCGATGTTTGTAAAAATACTGGAAGAGTATAATCTACGCTCGAGCGAGTGTTCCTTTGCGCTCGAGCAGGTGGAGTTTTGCAGTTGTGTCTTGGCGCTCGAGCGGGTCCAATTTTTGTGTTTGACGCTCGAGAGTCCTATTCTCCGCTCGAGCGGGTCATACGTATATCAGTTGGCAGCTGGGTCATTTTAGATCACTTTTTCAACTCTCACTCTCTCTCTTACTTTTCAAAACCTACTTGAGAGCTTCTCTCACTACATTTCACTTTCTCTCTAAGGTTTGATCTAGTTTGAGTGATCTTCTACCTTAGTTCTTTGCAAAAAGTGTAGAGCTTGGCTTGGGCTACCTATCAATCCGAAAATCTTGGGATTTGGAGCACTTTCGATTTCTTCACCTTCTCTTTTGGGCTCCGAATTTGAGATATGGATAACTACTCATATTTATGGTCTTTGACATAAACTTGTAGTCATTTTGATGTAATGTTGTAGTTGGGAAAGTTTGGGAGTTAGGGTTTCAAACCTCAAAATATAAAAAGAGGGTTTTTCATTCCATTGAACTATATATGTGTATTTGAGCCTTAAAATGAAGTTATTGAGGTTTAGTGATGATATTTGGACCGTTGGGTCAATATTGGGAGAAATGAGGGAAAATGTCATATTTGGGTTTTATTGGGTCATTAGTGTAATTAATGACTTTCATTGTGAAATAGTGGAATTGGGGAAGTTATGAGAAAGAATGGTGGAGTTGGATTGACTAATCACTCACTTTTGAAAATATTGATAATTTATCTGTTGATGTATTTATTATCTGTTTAGAAATAATTGCTTTGGGTTATCGGTGGAGGATAGGCGTGATTGTTGTAGACACTGTATGTTGATTAGAGAAAACTGAAACTAATCACGTTAAATATGTCATTGAATATGACGGTTAGAATAATACATCGAATTTGTGTATTGATTGATCGTGTATATGATAATTGTTTATATACATTGTTTTGTATGGGAGGAGATAGGGGATGTACTCCACGGTTTAGGGAAAGATAGGGGATGGACTCCTAAACCGGATATTATTTGGGAGGAGATAGGGAATGGACTCCATTGATACAGCAAATCTGTGTATCATTTATGAAGTATGTAAGTGTTTTAATATGACATTGATACAACAAATATGTGTATCTATTGTGAATTATGGAAGTGTTTTATTATGAGTTATAATCTCATTTAAATTGTTGATATTGAAAAGGTTTTTAACATGAGCCGTAGTCTCATGGGAATTGTTTGGTCAGGTTCTGAGTCATGTTTATAAATCGAAATTGTTAAGTAAAAGAAAAATGGAATAAAACATGGACATACCTGTTATGAAATCGGGTAATGCTGTATGTTGGTTTATATTGGGTAAACATTTATCAAATGGTAATGTTTTAGTTATTGCTCATATTATGTTTAGCATATCTCTATTGGGCGTTGGCTCACCCTATATGGGACATCATTTTCAGGTTCAGGTGATATGCCACCTCCAAGGAAGTAGCTTGGGAGGCTTGAGGCTGATAGCTCTTTTGTTGTCTCTTTTGTATATTACATGTATATCAAGCCATGGGCTTATTTTGTGTAAAGAGTTAGGATTCTACTTTTGTTGAATCCAAGTGTTGACTTGGAAAGTTGTAAGCCTATAGGGCATTTACTTTTGTTGTCAACATGTAATATCTTTTGTAAGAATACTCTGATGAATGGCATTATGTTTTATTCTCTTAAGGTTATGGATGTAATGAATGTATGATTTATGGGTTTATTTTGAGGGAGTTACAGTGATCACTCTTTATCATCATGTAAATATTTAGGGCATTGCTATACAAGTCAAAAAATTAAACTTAATTTTCAAACTTAATGATGTGGCAATCGGTTGGGATATCTAAGAGAATATTCTCTGCCATATTTTTTCAATTATCAATCAATCATATCACTTACAAATCTAGAAAATGGTCTAAAAAACGGATTGTATATCATTTTTTTAAATATTGTCATTTGGTTGATCATTCTATTTGGTCTTTGAATATATATATATATATATATAATTTATTGATTTTGGAGTTTTAATTTGGGGTGGTGGTGGATGTTAGTGGTAATCGCTTGTTGAGGCTTGATTGAGTGTTGATGGTGGCCGATTTTGGCTTTAATTTGGTGGTTTGTGGGGTTTGGGGATGGGTGGAGGAGGGGGGCTGGGGTAGGGTTTTTGAAGAGGTGGAGGTAATAGGATCAAATTGAAATTAAAGAGTAAGGATTAAATTGTTAAATTTAAAGTTATAGAAATTAAAATGAAATTTAACTCAAGTAAAGATCAAACTGTTAAATTTAAAATTATAGAAATTAAAATTAAATTTAACTCAAATTATATTAGTGAAAAGTGTAATTAACCATGTATACAATGGAGTAATAAATTGACCAGAATATCCTTTCCTTTGAGTAATAATTAACAGAAATATACTGAGGGTTGAAATTAATTTCATTTTTTTTTTAATTTAGGGTTCATTTGTTAATTCAAGATTTGATTTGTTATTTGTGATTTGTGATTTGTCCAAAAAATTTTGAAGCTCAAGAATGATTACACCAACTCACCACATTTGCTTAATGAATTAAGTTGATGAGATTATTAGTGAGATGATTGTTAGTGAAGAGATTGTTAATGTGTGGATGTTAGTGAGGGGATTAAGTAAAAGTGTGTTTGTTTTGATGATAGTGTAGAAGATGATTAGTGATTAGATTATTAAATTATTTTTATATAAAATAAATAAACAAATTATTTCTATATTAAAAAAACTAAAAAAATATTAAAACAAATAGGTACACTTGGTTAAAAAATATATATATATATATATATAAAATAAACTCAATCCCCTCACTATTTTTTCTAATCCCACCTAAAATTCACTCAAGCCAATCTCCCTACAGAGGGGAATTACTAAACCCCCTAACAACTAATCCTATGACATTATTACATCCAAACAAGGGTTTGATGGGTCCCATGGATTAATAATCCAATCCACCCTCTCAAACCCCCAATCAAGCATGGCGATTGTCCACATTCAACTCCAACTCTATAAAACCTAAATATTTTAATATTTACCATATCAATCCATTAGACATCATCATTTTTATTTCAAAAAAAAAAAAAAAACATATAAAGTGAAATCCCCTGAATATCTATAACAACTAGAAATCCCCTGAATATGATGCAATGCTTGCAATATCCCCCCTTTTTTGGTCTTTGAAATTGTTTGATGGAAAATCAGTGGAGCTCTAATTAGAGCTACCACTAATGATGTGGTAGTGGGTCTCACCCACTGCCACAGTATGTGTTGTGTCTGTTGTTGTTGTTGTTTTTTTTTTTTTTTTTTTTTCTCACCTCATTAGTGGTCGGAGCCACCAAATTAGTCTAAAAAACTCAGCACATCTGTAATAGCCATGTCGGACAAAGAAGATGAACAGGTCATTCCATTGCTTTTAGATACTCCATCATCATCATCTTCTGTACAGCCAGCCTAATGGGCCACTGATAAAAACAGGTATGTATGTATCTATATGAATGCATATCCAATTGAATGTTTATGAGGAATTGAATCCAATGGTGACAGAATAAACAACAAATTTAATTATATTTTGGGTTTGGTTTTGAATGTGAAGGGACTGTTTGGACAGCAATTGCCCTTGTAATAACAGGGGTAATAGGATCTGGAGTGCTGTCACTAGCCTGGAGTGTGGCTCAGCTAGGCTGGATTGTAGGTCCTTTGTGCATAATGGTCTTTGGAGTGATTGCTGTAGTTGTTTCATATCTTCTTTGTGTTTGCTCTAGATCTCCTGGTCCACAATTTGGACCTGATAGAAACCCATCCTATACTGCAGCTGTGAAGTCCTACTTGGGTGAGGACCAGTTATGCATCATTATTGCAATAATATCTCTTTCTTCTTTCTTTAATCACTTTTCTCTATAGAATCATTAAAAATGCTATAGAACTAACAATTTTTTTTTAAATTTTTCTTACTATCTCATGTGTCATGCAATATTGAAACTTTGAAAATTGAAACAGGACTATCTCAATAATATGATAAGTGTTACATTATTGACTAATAACAGTTTGTAAATTTTTTTAGTTTGTATAGTATTACTCTTAAAAAAAATGTCAACCCAACTAGGACTAAAGCAACTTAGGGATGGCAATATATATTATCATAGATTTGGAAAAATGATATTTGTCGCCGAATGAAATTTTACTGTTTTTTCACCTCCTATGTGGGTCAGGTGAAAAAGACAATGAAGTCCACTGCCCTAGTTGATTTATTTCCATGGTTAAGCTAAACCCTCCACCCTCTACCCCCAAATATTCGTTTGGTAAGTTGGCTATTTTAATAGGCTATTTTAAGTTTTAGCTATTTCAATAGGCAAAAATATTTGTGTTTGTGAAAGAGGGTGAATTTTTTTGTAATTGGATATGATGTTTGTGAGAGAAAAAGTAAATGATTATCGGTTTGATGTGACATTTTGTCTTATTGACTATTTTAACCTATTTTATCTTTTTGTGAATTTCAACCCAAAAAACTAAAAAAAACCTTTCGCAAACACCTGTATTTCAGGAGAAAAGAGCATGCGGGTGTGTGGAGCTTTTGTTCGAGAGAGCTATTATGGATATGGGATTCCTTATTTTCCATTACTGCCCTTTCTTTGGTTTATTTATTTATTTTTTGCTTTTTAATTGTGATAAAGTTTCTATTTAATTTTAAATAATTGTAAGTAAAGAATAATTTTCCAATATCATTTTTCTGAAGCATTTGAACGCCTCATCTTTTTAATGGTTCATTCAATAGTCATCCTTCATTGTGCTTGCAGGAGTGGACTTCTAATTACTTCGAGGAACTAATGCTCCTCCTCTGCTATATAATAATTGCTGCAAGTTTCTTTGTGCATATAGATCCTGAATCCATACGTGAGTTTCTACCCCTTTTCCCTGTCCAGTGGACAAATGAGTGCGTAAAAAGTTCGTCAAATTCAGACATTTTGAACTTTTGGCTTTTATAGTTTTTTAGTTTTATTTTTATTATAGCTTTGATTGCCTGCATTTATGTGTTTTACTTTTCAAGTGAAACTTTTTGGAATATTATCCACTTTGCTTTTTATCGCTTATTTCATGGAATCCCCTTAGAGGAATATCCAATTATTGAAATCCCCTTGTTTCCCTTAATAATCTACCTCCAAATGACTTTTCTCATTTGAGGTCCTTCCAGTAATTTTTTACTTGTGATGTTTGAAAGTATGACTCACTCAACATGTCATTTTTCAGGGGATAAGCCCAAAACATAGATGAGAAAGTGCAAAGAATTTATGAAGTAGACCAGCTGAAGCACAAAGTCCATTCGATGCTAATAAGGGATAGTGTCTATGCAAGGGATGAGCCCTTCAAAAACTTGTTGAATTGAGGACCTCCAGTATTTCACTGTATAGTTTCAGAAATCGATCTGCACCTTTTTTTAGTGCGATTTCTATGAAGGCATTGTCAGTGCGCTTTTTTGTTGAGGCAGCCAACGGTCAGTTTCGTGGTCAGAACAAATATGGTTGTATATAGTTGATAGTGTTCATATCGATTTAGAAGTAGTGAAAGTCAATGATACACGAAAAAAATGCAACATACATTCACTTCTCTTGTCAACACTAGTCTTATACCATAGGTGTAAGTATGCCATTTCATCATGTCAGGTATGCTTCTTTTTTTTCATCTTTCTGCAGTGGCGTAGTCAGGAATTTCGTTCAGCGGGTTCATTTAGCAAAGCATCATCAATGCCATTATATCATATTTTTAGTTCTACACTATGGCGGTCCAGGTTTCACCCTTACTTTTATTGTGTTCTGGACTTGGGTTCCATGGTTGAGTATTGTTGTATATATCTCTTTTCCGTCCTTTAATTTCTTGTATTTGAGTTTTGGGATGCATTGGGTGAGTTTGAAACAGGTTGGTTGTGAGTTGAAACGAATGGTTGCTGCCCAGGTTTTTCCTTCTTCACTCGAACGAGGGTTTGTGCGCTCGAGCGAGTATTGTGGGTCTTCAGGTTTCTTTTTCAGACACAGCTTCCGCTCGAGCGAGCTTTCTTGCGCTTGAGCGAGCCTTGTGTCTTGTGTCTCTTCGCTCGAGCAAGTAGTCTTGCGCTCGAGCGTGCGTCTGCGTTTCTTTTAGACTTGAAGGTTGGTATTCTTCGCTTAAGCGAGCTTTCTTGCGTTCGAGCGAGTGAGCCCTATGTTTTGTGTTTCTTCGCTCGAGCGAGAACTCTTGCGCTCGAGCGTGCTTCTGCATTGCAGACCTGAAGTTTTGCATTGTTCGCTCGAGCGACGCTTCTTGCGCTCGAGCGAGGTTCTTTTGTGTCTGGTCGCTCGAGCGAGCCCTGTATATATCAGTTCGCAGCAGCGGGTTTATACATCACTTTTTCATCTCCTTTTTATCCCAAACCCTAGATTCGACTGCCTCTCTCTCTAAACACTCTCTCTCTCTCTCTACAAATACACCTTGTTCTTGGGTCTCTCTACCCTAGTCTCTTTGTAAGAAAGGTAGAGCTTTGTGTGTGTTTCACTTTGATCCGAAAAAGCTTGTGTTTGGAGCATCTTCAAGTTTCTCTTCCTTCTCCTTTGAGCATCTTTATTTGAGGTAGGGATAAACTACTCGTTTTTTATGAGTTTTAACATAAATATTAGTCATTTTGTATAAATGGAGAAATTGGGAAATTTGGGAGGTTAGGGATTGAAATTTGAAATGTTTGAAAGAGGGGTTTTCTATGTTTGGGTTCCATTGCATGTGTGAGGCCTTGAAATGGGGTTTATTTGTGTATAATTGATGAAATTGAGCCTTAGGGTCGGAGTTTGAGAAAAGAGGGAAAATGTCCTAATTGTGTTTAAATGATTAATTTGTATAATTAATTTGATAAATTGTGGGAATATGAAATTGGGTTGAGAATCCTAAAATTGGGAGAAATTGTGATTGAAGGGTGTAGCTGGATTGATAAATCACTCACCGATGGAAATTGTAATAAATTATCTATTTGATAGATTTATTTATCTGTTTAGAAATTACTGTTTTGGGCTATCGGTGGAGGATAGTCTTGATTGTTGTAGACACTGTATGATAATTAGGTAAACTAAAACTAATCAATTGGATTATGTCATTGAATGTGACGGTGGAATTAACATATTGAATATCTAAATTGTTGGGTCATTGTATATGACTAAGTGTGTAAATATATTGTATATGTATATTGTGTGGGAGGAGATAGGGGATGTACTCCATTGTGTGAGAGGAGATAGGGGATGGACTCCATTGATAACTAAGTTGGTCGGAGTGTCCAGGGTGAAAGTATTGAAATCTTGTATATATAGGTGCCGGTTCCCTCGGACATAGTTCCGTAAAATGACATGTGAATGGAAGTGTTGAACGTTGTTAATTACTGAGGTGTTGTTATATGAGTTGTAATCTCATTTTAAATTGTTTAGATAACATTGAATAATGTAAGTGAATTGGTTTTGGACAAAATGTAAGTTGGCTTATAAAGGTTAAGCATTTACCAGATGCTAATGTTTTAGTTAATTCTCATATTATGTTTAGCGTATCTCTACTGGGCTTTGGCTCACCCTTCTTGGGACATCATTTTCAGGTACAGGTGATATGCCGTCTCCAAGGACGTAGCTTGGGAGGTTTAGAGGCTGAAGGCTTATTTTTGTTGTTATCTTTTTGTGTTACATGTATATCCAAGCCAAGGGCTTTCTATGTATAGAGTTAGACTCTTCTTTTGTTATAACCAAGTGATGACTTGGAAAGCTGTAAGCCCGTAAGGCATTTACTTTGTTATTAACATGTAATATCTTTTGTATCGAAGACTCTGATAAATGAAATGTAACTTTTCTATCATGACTCATGGATCTTATGAATGATTATTTTATGTTTTATTTTGAGGGCGTTACAACACAACTAAACAACATTAACATTCATATGATACTTTGTAAATTTTATATATTCCCAATTACATTGACAAAAGTAATCCAAAATAATGTCAATTTAAAATAAGTGTAAAATGTATTATGCACAACACAAAGGAACATCACAAAACTATAAATCCCAAAATCTACAAACTTGTAAACCCCCCCCCCCTCCAAAAAAAAAAAAAAGAGAAAAAAACAAACCCTAGTCTTTGTTCTTGTCAAATCCCAAATATTGACAAAAACTCATCAACACAATTGAATCATACACAGAAAAAACGTCTTGAGTAAAAGAAATATGACCTTGGTGGTGCCACATTCAAAGACCAAAGGACCAGAAATTGTGATTGCCGTTCCAAATGATTATCGACGACAGAATCAAGATCGGGACCAAGAAGAATAAACAAACGGTGGGCTTGTTTGTAGAGTGCTAAACTTTTTGAATAAAGTTTGATTTTGTTTGTATATATATAGTGAGAGTGAGTGGGGTCAATATGTAAAGTTTTCAGAATGGTTTTTTTTTGTTTTTGATAGACCCACTGGGTTCATTGTGTAAATAGCTCTGCCCCTACCTTTCTGTATTGAGTTCTGCTTCATGTTCTGTTTTGTTCTTTTATATTTATACTATTATATAAAGTAGAGAATTCATGTTGGTATGAACATGAAAACAAAGTCGGGACACTATTAAAAAATAAATAAATTTTCATTTATGAACAACTTATGCCCTTGTATAAATATGAGGGTAATTATGTAAATCTTCCAACACAATTGCTCCAAATTTTAGGAATTTTTAAATTGAAGAAAACACTCTTTATTCAATCATGATATTCACAAATAGTCTGCCAATTATGGATACTCAAACTATAAATAGGAATACATAACAATCAAAATCATGTTAATCGTTTTAAAAATAAATAAATGTAGTCTTGTTATGGAGTTATAAATGTCAAACTAATCAAATTTTTTTTTTTTGAATAATTTATTTGATAAATCTTATAATATAAATGATTTGAATTATGAAAATAGGCTCAAGACAAACTCATTTTTTAGAAACTCCCTCCAAATAAAATATTTATAATTAAAGTGGAACACTTTCATGAATGTGAAACCAACTCTTTAGTCTTTTCAATGTGTACATTCACATTTACAAAATCCAAAAATGTGTTTGGGGCTCCCGACAATGTTATCGAAACTTGGTGAATGTAAGGTTTACAAATGAGAGTTTGGGTCATACCTCAAAAATGGTGGACCCCAACGTAAGCTTCATATGAAAGAAGCAAACAGAGTGTACCCTCCTCCAAAACCAATTACAATTCTTTTGAATTTTCAATGTGGAGAAACAAAGAGGAAAACAGAGTAAACAAGTCAATCGTCAAAGCAAGAAAACTTGAGCATTCAGTCTTCTGAACTCAAACAGTCTCTCTGATATCTACAAAACAATCGTATATCGACTGATATCAAAGAGTATAATTGTATGTCGAAATTGATATATATTTTGATATTGTTGTTTTAATTGTTAGGGATAATAGATGATTTCTCATAAGTAAATCAATCAATGAGAATAAAAACTAATGCGGAAAAATTAAATCAATAACGACACAAGAATTTTACGTGGTTCCCTCAATATGAGGTATGTCCACGAGATCGAAATCCGATTCTACTATCAACTAAAAAAATTTCAAACGATTACAAATAAGACACGAATGGTCTCACAAAATACTCTTAGGTGAATTCAAAATAATCACAAATAATCAAGAGGCAAATAAGACACGAATAGTCTCACAAAACACTCTTAGGTGAATTCAAAATGATCACAAATAATCAAGAGGAAAGATCTCACCAAATAGATGAACAAAAGTCTTTGAAACAAAGTTGAAGAAGATCACAAATCTGAATCAAACTAGCATCAAATCAGAGACACTAAGTTTCAAGAACAAAGCCACTGAAATTGAATCCCACAGCAACCAT
This sequence comes from Camellia japonica, assembly GCA_030407325.1. NCBI lineage: Eukaryota > Viridiplantae > Streptophyta > Magnoliopsida > Ericales > Theaceae > Camellia > Camellia japonica. The sequence continues at coordinate 7,076 of JAPPVO010000999.1, read as the reverse complement.
TTATCTCATCGAAAAATACATACCCGAAGCACAATCTCCTAAAAGTCAATTAGTTGCTGCTCCACAAAGCAAAGCCACCGAATTTTTCATCAAAATATTTGTAAAGCAACCGCATAATCCTTCGGAAGAGCAAAGGCAATATTTATATGTATTGTTGAATTTTAGACTTTTTATCAAAACCTTAGTTGCTACTAAACTGATTATAAAATATTCATTGGGTCTCCACAAGTTATATATAATATATAAAAATATATTATAACTAAAACCAAAACAAATTAAATATTTTTAATAAACCAATTGGGTCTCATACTCCACTAAGGAGGTATACTCAACAATTCTCCCCCTACCAACTTAGGTGGAGACATCAACCATACCCGTCAAAGTTCGACAGTTCAAATGTTTGTCCCTCGACAAAGTCTTAGTCAACATATTCAAAATATTATTATTTGTGTGAACCTTTTCGAGTTGTAACAATTTCGAATTTAACACATCACGAATCCAATGGTATCTCACATTAATGTGTTTCGATCTCGAATGAAAAGTAGAATTTTTACTCAAATGAATATTACTTTGACTATCACAATAAAACACATACCTTTCTTGTTTCAAACCCAACTCTAGCAAAAAAATTTCAACCATAACTCTTCTTTGCAAGCTTCCGTAATGGCAATAAATTCAGTTTCGGTAGTTGAGAGAGCAACACATTTTTGTAATTTAGATTGCCATGTCACAACTCCCCTGCAAAAGTCATCAAATACCCCGAAGTAGATTTCCTGGAATCAACATCACTGGCCATGTCAGAATCTGTGAACCCATCAAGCATCGGCTTCTTATCCCCAAAATACAAACACACCTTCGAAGTCCCTCGAGAATACCTTAGAATCCATTTTACCACTGCCCAATGTTCTTTACCCAGATTTGAGAGAAAACGGCTCACCACACCAACAACGTGAGCAATACCTGGCCTTATACAAACCATAGCGTACATCAAAGAACCAACCACTGAAGCATAAGGAATTTTCAGCGTCTCTTTCTTGTCTTTCTCATTTGTAGGACATTGATTTGAACTAAGCTTGAAGTGACCCGCAAGTGGACAACCAACCGACTTTGCTTTATCCATGTTGAACCTCTCAAAAACTTTTTCAATGTAGCTTTCTTTTTGCGATCACGAACAATTTTCATACCAAGTATTTGCTTTGCCCGCCCCTAATCTTTCATAGCAAAAGACTTGCTCAACTCTAATTTCAACCTGTTAATCATAGTGTTATCTTGACCCACAATTAATATGTCATCAACATAAAGCAAAAGAATAATAACTTTACCATTTAGGAAATTTTTCACAAACACACAATGTTCGAAGTGGTTTTAGAAAAACCATTATTCATCATGAAAGAGTCAAATTTTTTGTACCATTGCCACGAGGCTTGCTTGAGGCTTGCTTGAGGCTATACAAACTTTTCTTCAATTTGCAAACAACTTTCTCTTTCTCTTTTTCCACAAAACCTTCTAGTTGCTCCATGTAAATTTCTTCTTCAAGGTCATCATGAAGAAATACGGTCTTCACATCAAGTTGCTCAACTTTAAGATTCATACTTGCAACCATGCCAAGTACAACCCCGACCCCGAATAGAAGACATCTTCACAACTAGCGAGAAAATTTCATCAAAGTCAATACCTTTCTTTTGCCCAAAGCATTTCACAACAAGACGTGCCTTGTACATCAGATTCTTGCCATCATTCTTCAATTTGAAGACCTACTTATTTTTCAGAATTTTTCTCCCCTTAGGCAACTTCACTAAATCATAAGTGTGATTTTCAAGTAAGGAATTCATCTCTTCTACCATGGCCTTTTTCCAATCACCTTTCTTTGTATGCTCAATTGCTTCTTGGTAGTTCTCAGGCTCCCCTTGATCGAAATCAACACAAATTCATTGGGAGGGTACTTTCTTCGAAGGTTGCCAGTCCCTTGTAGATTTTCTCAACTCAAGTTGTGGTGGTGGTTTTTGAGTTGGATGCTCTTCCTCAATTTTGGGCTCAACTTCATTTGGAGTAGCATCGTCATCTACATCTTCAAGAGGTGGCTGCACATTTCCCCCATTTTCATTATCCACCGAAGACGAAGGAGATGGATCAATGTCAATGAGATCACTAGTTTTTGGCTCCGGTTAATCACCTTTGCCAAAGTCTTCAATTGTTTGGTCTTCAAGAAACACAACATCACGGCTTCGAATAACTTTCTTGTCGACCGGATCCCACAATCTATTACCAAATTCATCACGCCCATAGCCAAGAAAAATACATTGTCTTGACTTACTATCAAGCTTGGACCTTTCATCTTTTCGAATGTGAACAAAAGCTCGGCAACCAAACACTCTCAAGTGCTCATAAGACACATCTTTACTGATCCAAACTCTTTCTGGGACATCACCATTCAAAGGATGGAAGGAGATAAATTGATCACGTCAACTGCTGTCCTCATTGCTTCACCCCAAAAAGATCTTGGCAATTTAGCATGTGAAAGCAAACACCTTGTTCTGTCCACAATGATGTTGTTCATCCTCTTGGCAATGCCATTTTGTTGAGGAGTCTTCTTAATTGTCTTTTGGTGCCGAATACCTTGGCTACGACAATACTTATCAAATGGCCCAATGTATTCACCACCATTGTCTGATCGGATGCACTTCAATTTTTGCCCTGTTTTTCTTTCAACCATGGCCTGAAAATGCTTAAATATATCTAGAACTTGATCTTTAGTTTTTAATATAAAAGCCCAAACTTTCCTTGAATAATCATCAATGAAAGTAACAAAATAAAGTGCACCACTATGCGTTCTAACTTTTAAAGGACCACAAACATTCGAATGAATCAACTCCAAAACATTTTCTTTTCTAAAAGAAAAATTTTTATGAAAAGAAACTCTATATTGTTTACCTGCCAAACAATGAACACAAGTTTTAAGATGTGTACCTTTCAAACCAGATAGAAGCTCTTTCTTGAACAAAACTTGTAGTTCCTTTTTCACTCATGTGCCCAAGCCGCTTGTGCCACAATTTGGTAGAAGTATCATCTTCAAGTACATTGACAACACTTTTACAAATTTTTCCTTGCATCGAATAAAGTGTATGAGTCTTCTTTCACTTAGCCACCACCAAAGAACCTTTTGTGAGCTTCCATATTCCATCACCAAATTTGTTGTTATAACCTTCGTCATCTAGCTTCTCGGAAGAGATCAAATTGAGGTGAATGCCGGAACAAGCTTCACATCTTTAAGTAACAACTTGCAGCCCAAATTTGTTTCCAAGCAAACATCACCCATGCCAACAATCTTGGTCAAACCTTCATTACCCATTCGAACACACCTATAATCTCCTTTGGCGTAGGTACTAAGGAAATCAACTCGAGAAGTCACATGAAAAGAAACACCAGAATCAATTACTCAATTACTCTTTTGGCCCACAAAATTGATACAATCTTCTTCACAAACGACCATGAGATCATCGGTAGTAACCACCGTTATGTCTTTTTGCTTCTTATTTACACTTTTGTCACGCCTTTTCTCCTTGTTCTTGAGCTTTTGGCATTCTCGCTTCATGTGCCCTTTCTCATGGCAATAATGGCACTCAATGTCTTTCTTTGAAAAAGAACCATCTCTTAATTTGTCACAGCTTTGATCACGACCATGAGGAGTCTTACTCCTCTCCCTTGTTTTACTTTGGCCTCTTATAACAAATGCCTCTGAATGAGAGAAACCTGCTGGTTTTCTTCTAATTTCTTCATTCCACAAGCTACTAGTGACTTGGCTCATTGTGACAACTCCATCGGGCGCTGAATTACTAACCGTCATAATCAAAGTCTCCCAACTTTCAGGTAAAGAATTAAGTAGCATCAAAGCCTGCAACTCATCATCAAAAACAATTTTCATAGAAGCAAGTTGGTTAACAATACTCTTTATTTCATTTAAATGTTCCGGAATGGGGCTGTCATCTTTATATTTTAAATTAACCAACTTACGAAATAGAAAAGCTTTATTTGTGGCTGATTTTTTGTCATAAAGGCTTTCTAATTTTTTCCATAAATCGTGTGCCGAAGTTTCAGTAGTAACATGATGAAACACACTGTCATTAATCCATAGACGGATAACACCAATGGCTTTTCGATTAAGCCTCTTCCATTCATCATCTTTCATACCCTCTACTTTGCCACTATCACCCTTAATAGGCCCATACAAATTTTTATAAAATAATAGGTCCTCCATTTTAGTTTTTCAAGTTACTCAATTACTTCCATTGAAGCTAGACATACGATCCACATTCCCATCCATTGATTTACACAAATAAATAAACCTAAATAAACCGTAAGCTCTGATACCAGTTGTTAAGGAAAATAGATGATTTCCCATAAGTAAATCAATCAATAGGAATAAAAACTAATGCAGAAAAATTAAATCAATAATAACACAAAAATTTTATGTGGTTCCCTCAATGTGAGGTACGTCCACGAGATTGAAATCCGATTCCACTATTAACCAAAAAAATTTCAAACGATTACAAATGAGACACGAATGGTCTCACAAACTACCTTTAGGTGAATTCCAAATAATCACAAATAATCAAGAGGAAAAACCTCACCGAATAGATGAACAAAAGTCTTCGAAACAAAGTTGAAAAAGATCACAAATCTGAATCAAACTAGCATCAAATTAGAGACGCTAAGCTTCAAGAACAAACCCATCGAAATTGAATTCCACAGCAACCATTTATCTCACCAAAAAATACATACCTGAAGCACAATCTCCCAAAAGTAAATTAGCTGCTGCTCCACAAAGCAAAGCCACCGAATTTTTCATCAAAATATTTGTAAAGCAACCACATAATCCTTCGGAAAAGCAAAGGTAATATTTATATATATTGTTGAATCTTGGACATTTTATCAAAACCTTAGTTGCTACCAAACTGATTATAAAATACCCATTGGACCTCCACAAGTTAGATATAATATATAGAAATATATTATAACCAACACCAAAACAAATTAAATATTTTTAATAAAACAATTGGGTCCTATACTCTACTAAGGAGATATACCTAACACTTATAGATGGCAAGGTACCTTGATATAGTGGGTGGTGGTGGTGGTACTGAAATAGATGAAGCTACCTTCTATCTCTGCATGATTGTTATGTCGGTGTTGCTTGTATCAACTATCATCTTTGCTTGTGGTTTGTTTGATCACAAGCAACATAACTACGTCAATGACGCTGCTGCTGTGAGCGGGGGTGATAGCGGTAGGGGTAGGGGTTGTGATGGAGTTTTAAGAAGTACTTTCTTGTTTGTTTTCCCATTTTTTTTTTTTAATGTTTTTAGAAAATTTCATCTCTCTCTTATAATATGTTGTAAACTAAATAAATGTTGGAACTTGATTCTGTAAGTTTTCTGAAGAATTTACATATTCAATTGTGTCAATTTACAAAGAGTTCATCAGTTTATATATCTCTAAATCTATGACTGAAAAAGGAAATACTAACTAATTCCTATTTACACAATCATGCCATATATACAATATATTCTCACACCCCCGCTCAAACTCAAGGTGTTTTAGCAGAAAATACAGAGAGTTTGTTAAGAAGAAACTAAAACTGAGCGGTAGTGTAAGTCTTGGTGAAGAAGTTCGCAAGTTGCAAGCCGAGGAGACGAAAGGAAACGAGATAGAGCCAAATTGCAAATGCTGTCGGACAACGTGACAATCAATCTCAATGTGTTTCGTCCGTTCATGGAAGACAGTATTGTGGGCAATTTGAATAGTACTGTGATTGTCACAATAGAGAGAGGTCAGAGAAAACTGAGGTACACCCAAATCTGAGAGAAGATAACAAAGCCAAACAAGCTCAGCAGTAGCATGAGCCATAGCACGGTACTCAGCTTCAATAGTAGAGCGAGCAACAACAGTTTGTTTCTTACTTTTCCAAGAGATCAAGGAATCACCAAGAAACATACAAAAACCAGAGGTGGACTTTCGATCATTAACATCACCAGCCCAGTCAGAATTAGCATAGGCCACCAAGTCTAAAGAGAAAGTAGAGGACAACAGTAAGCCCTGAAAGATGGTACCCCGGAGATAGCGAAGAATGCGAACCAAAGCAGCCCAATGGGTAGAGCAAGGAGCAGAAACGAACTGACTAACCACATGAACAACATTGCAATATCAGAGCGAATGACAGTCAAATAAACTAAACAGCCCACAAGCTCGCGATAAAAAAAGAGATCATCTAGAAGGACACCATCAGTAGAATTGAGCTTCACATTAAGCTCAATAGGGGTATCAGAAAACTTAGTATCAGTAAGACCAGCACGGTGAATAACCTCATTAGCATACTTGGCCTGAGACAGAAAATAGCCCTTTGGAGAATAGGCAACCTCAATACCAAGAAAATACCACAATGGACCCAGATCCTTTATTTCGAAGGTGCGGAAAAGATGTTGCATGATCTCAGAGATAGCAGAAGAGTCAGAGCCAGTGATGATCATATCATCCACATAGAGAGAGAGCAACAAAACCAGCTGAGGTATGTCTCAAAAACAAAGCAGAGTCGGAAGTAGAAGGATAAAACCCAAGCTCAGTAACAGTAGTCTAAAAGCAATCATACCAAGCACGAGGAGATTGTTTCAAACCATACAGAACATACCGAAGATGACAAACCTACTTAGAGGAGTAGAGAAGGCCAGAGGGAGGACACATGTAGACCTTCTCAGTGAGATGACAGTTAAGAAATTCATTCTTAACGTCCATCTGATAGAGAGGCCAATGTCAAACAGCAGTGACATAAATCAAAGTACGGACATTAGTCATCTTAGCAATAGGGGCAAATGTCTCCTCATAATCAATACCATACTTTTGTGAAAAGCCCTTAGCAACCAAGCCAACATTGTATCGCTCAAGAGAACCATCAGAATTAGTCTTGACTTTATAGACCCATTTGCAACCAACCAAATTCTTGCCAGTAGGCAAAGAACCAACTCCCAAGTGTTAGCCTTCTACAAGGCAAACAACTCATCCTCTATAGCTTGAACCCGATTAGG